>PVJH01007124.1:0-95503 GCA_004026705.1 Nesogale talazaci | reverse complement strand
GGCACACTCATTCAGCCCCCAGCCTGGCCTGGACAGGGGGCAGCGTTTGTGCGGGGACCCCAGGCTGCTCTTCCACGCATCCGCCGCAGAGCTCGGCCCCCCCACCCCCACCCCAGGCTTTCCCTTGCGTCACATCAGGCTGCCAGCAGGCGACCGTTGGGTGGGGGTGGGGTGAGGGGAAGCTGCAGGACGTGGGGGCTGCTTCCTGGCCAGTTTGGGTGGGAAGTGAAGACCCGGCCTGGCGCTAATTGAAGCTGAAGGGGGAATCTAGGTCTGCGGAGCGTAATTACCCTGGTTGGACCAGGGCCAGGACGCCATCACGCGCCTGCCTCTAATGAGGGGCAGGCTGGCTCCTTCTCCTGCTGGCTAACCGGTTTTCCCCGGCTGCCCGCCTGTCTGTGCACGGGGACCAGCCTACTCGCAGCGGGGATGCCAAGTGCCCTGGGGCTCTAACTCCCTGCCCTGAGGTTCCAGAAGGTTCTTTCAGGTCTCAGAGTTGCCTGCCCCTGCTTGGGCCAGGAGAGGGTTACCCTGCTGAGAAGCCAGCCTCAGTGAACTCAACACCAGCCACAAACGGCCCAGCCACCACACTGTCATCGAGTGCATTCTGACTCACAGTTAGCCCGAGGCACAGAGTAGAATCGGCCCGTGGGTCTGCAAGGCTGTGACTCTTCCTTACGAGCGGCTGGTGGTTTCAAACTGCTGACCTTGTGGTTAGCACTATGCCACTCGGAGCCCAGAAGTCAGCTCCCTGCACAGCCGTGTCAGAGCCATCAACGAGGGCCACAGCTGTGCCCACCCACCGGCCCCAAGTGCTTCTCGGGGTTCCAGATGCCTCTAAAGTAAAGTGACCAGACGTCCTGCTTTTGGCCGAGCAGTCCCAATTTTAAACCTTTTTTCCCTGTGTCTCGTGGCGTTCTTAAAAAGTCCCGATTTTTAGAAAGAATGTATGACAAACTAGGAGAACAGGAAGGGAATAGACCTCCTCCACTCCCCCGCCCCCCTTAAATGGTGTCCTGCTTTACCAATGTTAAAATCTGGTCACTTTACCCTAAGGTTACCTGTCTTGAGAGTTGGCCAGTAGGTTTTCCCACTCGATTTATGGGGGCGGGGGCGCCCAGGACCCCTGAAGCTTCAGGCTGAGGGGAGAGCCAGCCCTCCTGACTCCCTCCCCTGCCACTCCCAGAAACACGTATGGATCTCTCAGGAGGGGGCGAGCTCCCCCTGGCCTCCCCCGGACAGCTAACCTGCACAGGCTGCTTTGTGCCAGTCACCACCCTGTCAATCACTCCCCCTACCTCTCAGGACTGTGATGGGGGGTGCCCCCCCACCGGCTCCTGGCAGGGTTTGCTGGTGGAGACCCACAGTCACAGGGCTCTGCCTGGCTATGTTGGTGACAGACCTTCAAGAGGCTACATTGGGGGGGGGGGGCATGGTGCCCACCCAACTCACTTCTGAGCTCACCCCCACTGCCAGCCCTGGCAGAGGGGCCTGGGAGGGCAGATCCGACGTGATGGGTCATGTGGCCTTGGGGCACTGCCAGGGAACCAGGGTAGAGGGCTTTCTCTTTCTTTGCTGGCCTTGGGAGTCAGGCAGGGTGGGCCCTGGATGCTGCACACCTTCCCAGGAGCATGCTTGGCCCCTCCTATTGCAGGACCCAGGTGAGCAGGAGCCAGCCTCTCCGGAGCCCAGCATGGATAGGGCAGACCAGGAGCAGCCATGGGGGCTCTGGCTCTCTGCCAACTGGGGGGCACGTTCCAGGAGTCCTGAGGGGGACATTCTGGCCTGTCCACATCTGGACAGAGACCAGGCTCTCCAGCCTCGGGATGCTTGGCTGGTGAGGGGCCTGGCTGGCCGTATCGCTCACCCAGGCCAGCTGTGAGGGAGGGTCAGGTGCCGGACTTAGGCCTCACAGGTTGGAGGGGCGACAGACAGCGGTGAGCACATTACCTGCGGCATCCTGAACTAGGGGGACGTCACTTTTTACTGGAGTTGGAGTGGCAGTGACAGACGGGAAGCTGGGTGGGCTGTTGGTGGGCGGGGCCAGACCCCGGCTGGCTCCCAGAGTGGCACTGAGCAGAGAGTATGAGAGACAGGACGGAGAGAGGAGGTATGGCAGGGGGGGGAGGGGCGGCCGGAGCAGGGCCGGAGGGAAGGATGGAGGCGGTGGGGGCGGCGGAGCCACAGGGGCAGCCTCGTCACCAGCAGCGGCCGGAGGAGGAAGAGAAGGAAGAGGAGGAGCCGGGCAGCCTGGAGAGGGTGGAGAAGAGCAGAAAAACAAAAAGAAACCAAAAAAAAAAAAGAAAGAAAAAAAGAAAACCAAAACAAAGAACAAACAAAAGAACCAAAATGAGAAACCGGATGGCAGAAGCAAGTATGGCGTGAGGATGTGGCAGGATGAGGAGCGGAGAGTCGCCGAGAGGGGGGTAGGGGGTGGGAGAGCAGCCAGAGTCGCCATGGGCCTGGGCCGGCCTGGGGGTGGTGGATGGAGGGCCTCCCGGGAAGGCCCCAGCTGAACTGCTCCCCGAGGGGCCAGACGTGACCCTCTGACAAGGAGGCTCTGGGGCACGGGGAGGCAGGTGGCCTCAGGGGACCTGGGTCCCATCTGCCGCACCAGCCTGCCCGCCTCAGGCCGCTGGACCCAGTGCTGTCCCGCATGGGCTCCCCGGTGCCCTTCCCCCGCCCGGCCTGTCTCCTGGCCGCCGCCTACCCGCCGCCGTGCTCTCATTGCCCACAGGGGTGCTGGAGCAGCTCCGGTCCATGGTGGACGACTCGGAGGACACGGCGCCCGGGCTGCAGCCGGTGTAATCCATGTACTCGTCCGTCTCGGGGTCCATCAGGCTAGGGGCACCCTGAAAAGAAGCGGGGGTCTCTGAGGAGACGGGGCTGGGGGGCGTGGCCTGCCACCAGGGAGCAGGGGTGAGGCTCTGGTGCCCGCGTGGGGCGGGGCGGGCTCACCTGGGCGGGGGGCACGCGGTCGAAGTTCTTGCCCAGCATCCTGCGCATGTGTTTCCGGGCGTGCGAGGTCATCTGGTGCTTGAGGAGGAAGGAGAACTGGCAGCCCTCACGGATGCAGTGGAAGTGGCTGTTCACCTGGTTGTACTTGCAGCCTGCGGGCACAGGTCACACGTCACCTGAGCCTCCTTGCCTGGCACGGACCCCCCCGTCGAGGGGTCCAGCCCCAGCAAGGCCAGGGCGGCCTGGAGAAGGACCCATTCCCATGTGGTGGTGCAAACGATTGATCAGTGCTGCTCTCCCAAAGGCTGGAGACGGCTCTGCCAGAAGTGCCTCAGAAGCCTGATGAAGGGGGTGGGGGGTGGGGATGTAGGGAGCTCATAACAGTGAGGACAAGAAAGAGGAAAAGGATCTCTTTGGGGTGGATTCCACGCCAATAACCCCCCTAAACCCTACCTGGCACCATTCTACTCTCAGGCATTTGGGGCCACCAAGAGTTGGAGCTGGCTCGGTGACAAATTCACTCGCTGAGTGCCCCCTCTCACCCCCGTCCCTGGCTGGCCCAGCAGGGAGGGTGTGGCATTGGCCGCCTGGCCTCCTCCCCACGCTCTGAGAAGCCCACAGGCTCCAGGGCAAGGGACCCTAGAGGATTCTGCCTACAGGGCCAGCCATATTGTGAAAAAGACACCTGTCCTCACCTCTCCTCTGGGGAGCCTGGGGTGTTGGCCCACCTGCCTGCCCCCCCCCCCCCCCCCCCCCCCCCCCCCGTGCCCTGGCACCGAGAACAAATAGAGCAGGGGGCTGGACCAGCACCAGCAGAGGGCAGGTGAAGGCCTGCCATTGCTATGGCGCCCGCGCCGGCCAGGTGTCTGATATCAGCCCCCAGCTTTGTGTGTCCGCTGCTGCCGCCGCTGTCGCTGAAAAGACCCCGAGTCAATAACAGCACTCCAGAAAACCCTGGCACCCGCGAGCTGAGCCAGGTACCGCAAAGGCCGCAGGTGTTGACACCTGTCGCCACAGTGACCAACCCTCTCGCCCCAGCCATGAATTCTTTCCTTCTTTCTTTTCATGAATTCTTTTTGAACACTTCGAAGTGTGTGCCCTTTCTTTGGGGGCCCTTGACTTGAGGGTTTCATCCTCCACCCTGTGGAAGAGGCCACTGCCCAGCTAGTGCCCCCGCTCCTGCCTGATTCTCAGCTGCCCTCAAGTTTCTGGTCTATTCCTGGGCCTCTGCAGCTCCATCTGCCCTGGGCCCTGCACTGCAGGCTCCCCAGAGCAGGTTCCAAGAGGAAGCCTTGCTCAGGGACTGGGGGTGACGTCCTGGGGGGCGGCTCGGCGGTCAGCAATCCACACCCTGCTGTATGTGAGGCCACGTGTGGCCTCTTCTTTCCAGACCCCAGGCCCTTCCCTCTGGTGGTCTGCTCAGGTCCCAGGAGATGCTATGCTGAGCCACATGTGCTAGATGGTCCCCATTGGGAGCCCAGCCCCTGGGCACATGCATGGCACACAGCAAGCCCCCCAGACTAGGACCCCAGAGCTGGCACCGAGAACACAGCTATCCAAGTGATCAGGTAGCAGGCCACGGTCCACTGCAGAGAGGGACCTCATCATTCAGGGCCCGACAGAGAGGCCCGGAACGGGTTCTCAGAGCCCCTGATACTGCCGGCCTGGGGTATTGGCAGGGAAGGAAACGGGCTGAGCTGTCAGGCCCGGGTTCCCTGGGGGCCCTCCTTAGGGTAGGAGGTGGTTTTCCCAGGCCACTTGGGTCCCTTTCAGCTGCTGCCCGAGTCCGACAGGCCTCTTTTTCAGAGCACGTGTGACGCTGTCTCCGCCGGGGGCAGGGCCGCCCTTACCTAGCCGGCCGCACTCCTCGCGCTTGGTGAAGTACTTGAAGCCGTTGGCTGCTCGCCGCTCCGCCTTCTCGTGCTTCTTGATGTGCCACGGCAGCTTGGTGGTGATGTTGGTCACGAAGTAGCAGCCTGTGCGCAGACAGTGGTAGTGCCCACGCATCCGGAACTCGCAGTGCTGCAGGGGGGTGGGCGCGGGGTCAGGGCCAGGCTGGAGTTCCCCAGCCCGCCTGCCATGTGAGCCCCTGGCTTGTGCCGGCTTCTGGGCTCAGAAGCAGTCAATCCCACTCCACAAAGACCTTCCTCTCGTGAAGGAAAAGGATGTCCCACTTGGGCAGTGACCAAACCATCCAACCTGGCACGTGCCCCGCCTGTCTGAGTCCCACACCCACGGCAGCCTGTACCCGCCTGTCCTCGACCTCGCCTCTCTCTGCTCGGCTGGCCATGCAGGGTCTGGCCATCGCTCACACGCCCAAGCTTCCAGGGAGTGGGGCCGTTAGTCTCCACTAAGGTCGAGATGAAAGGGCAGACTTCACCCCTGAGTGCCACACCCCACCCAACTCCCTGCCGTCAAGTCGGTGCCAGCTCCCAGGGAACCTGTGGGCAGGGCTGGGTGGAACTGCCACTGGGGGCGTCGGAGGCTTATCTGACTTTTTAAAAAACGCCTTTGTGTTTGTCGTGGGGTGTCTATCCCCAACAAGACAGTCAATCAGCAAGGCCCTAACTTTTCATGGAAGCAGCCAGCCTCCTCTTTCTCCCATGGAGAGCTAGGTGGTTTTGAACTGCTGACCTGGAGGTTAGCAATCCAGTGTGTCACCCACGAACGCCCCTGGGGCACCAAAGAAGAAAGGGAGTGTGTAAAGGAGCCCCTGCAGAGGCGCCCCCACCCCAGCCCCAGCAGCCTCGAGAGCCCCTACCCCGCGCCCTGCCCACCGTGCTGACCTGGCTGGGGCAGAGACACTGCAGGGAGTAGTAGGCGAACTGGTCACGCACGTTCACCAGGTTGTTGCTGGGGTTGATGTGGTCCAGGCAGTGGGACTCGGCCTTGCCCGAGGTCTTGCACACGTACTTGCAGTTCCCGAAGAGACAGTGGAAGTGGAACTTGTTGGCATATTTGCAGTCTGTCGCCAGGCAGGGGTCGCTGGAACAAAACCACAGCCCGGGCGGTCATTGGCATCCTCAGATCCCACCCCTCCGGGTCCCCGTGTCACCAGCGGGGAGCCTGGCGGGCCGGGCCCGCCCAGAGGAGACTACAGCTCCCAGCCTGCACTCCTGCACCTCTGCCGCTGCCGCCTCCTCCAAGGAGCCCAGCTCAGATACGAGAGGATTGCAATATGCAGGGTGCCTAGAGCAGTGCATGCTGGGACACGCAGTTCCCACGACCACACCTCAGGATCGCAGATAAGGATGGCGGCAATGGCTTCTTGGATATGGAAATGAGGGATGGTGCTGCCAGCCCTTGGCAGGGTGCCAGCGAGAGCCTGGCTGGCACAGCCGGGGCACTGCCCTGGCTGCAGATGGGTGGGCGGCCCCACCAGGAAGCTCTGACCCACGGGGCCTGGCAGGTGGGGACGTGTGCCTGAGTCAGGGCCCTTGGAGGCATGGCGCCGCTGCTGGGCCTTCCCAGGGTCAGCGCATCCACTCAGAGAGCTTCGAGCCCTGGCTGAGCGCATGGAAGGTGGGGTGGGGGTGGGGCTGTGAAGAGGGGTGCTGGGTCGAGCCCCGTATCTTGCCATCCCAAGTGGCCTGGAGCCCTGGCTCCGCTGAGGTGAGAGGTGAGGGGTGGGGGACCGGGGTGGGGGCTGTTGTGCTGCTGAGGTGCCTGGGGAGGGGGCGCAGGGAGGGAGGGGAGGGACGCAGGAGGGGGAGTGCTTCCAGGTTGGGGCCCGCGGCTCCGGTGCTCAGAGGGAGGACAGGCGCCACTCAGGTGCAGTATGTTCATATCCAATTTATTACGTTTATTGAGAACAGGAAGCCGCCGTGCACACAGGATGATACAGAGTCCCCGTCCTTGCCGCCGGGAGCCACCACCAACCAGTGAGAAGGTCCCTGCTACGCCGGGGGCCAGAGCGCTGCGCTGGGCCGGCCCTGCCCCTCGCCCCACCCGTGACTGCTTGTGCCCAGCAAGCACTCAGCCATGGGCACGGGCCACTGAGGAGGCCTAGTGGGAGGCTCAGGACCCCCAACCAGGGCGGGGGCCTCGCCCTCCGAGACCCCTGGCCCCACCCCTTTCACCGTAGCTGCTACCACCACCATCGCCCCGTCTGCTCTGGGGACAGGCACTGAGGGCTGAGCAGCAGCATCTTTGGCTAGATGGACATTGGCCGGTGAGGCGGCCAGCACCACTCTGCGGGCCGGGGAGAGGGCCGGCTGCCCCCTGCTAGCACCTACGCCCGAGACACGCAGGGACACGGGATCCCGGCTCGTGGAGGGACTCACTTCTCCTGGAACTGGAGGAATCCGGGTTTGACCTGGGGCTTGGCGTTTTCTAGAGAAGTCGTCGCCAAGGGTGAGGCGGGCAGGTGAGGCACTGACGCGGGAATCTGAGGCATCTGGGGGATGGCGGAAGCCAGCTGCTTCCAGGCGAGCAGGGTGGGGGTGGACGGCACCGAGGCAGGGCTGGGGGCCGGCCCCTCCAGAGAGGACGCCGTGGCCGAGCTCACGGGTGGCGCCGGCGGGGACGAGGGGGCCAGGCAGGGTTTGGTCTCGGCCGAGACCGGGAAGGCAGGCTCTGCGTTCCCCTTCACCGCTCCTCCCTCCGTCCGGAAATGGAAGCTGCGAGAGGCAGAGAAGGGGGGGGGGGGTCTCAGGTGGCTCAGGCGACCCTAGCACAGGTCCCCCTGCCTCGGGAGGCCCCTTCTTTGTAGAACCTGCTTTGCGATTTAGAGCCTGGGAACTCCCCGAAAGTGTGGAGCTACAGTCCAGGTGCGGAAGCAGGCCCCAGCTTGGGGCTCCGAGGTGTGCAGGATGGGGTTATCCCATGCTGACAGACTCTGGCCCAATCACAGGCGGCCTGACCCTCAACGGATGACCAGTTGATCATGATCTCTCGGTCAAAGAGGGCCTAAGAAGATCACATCGGGGCTGTGGGGCGTTCACCTTGCTCTCTGCCCGGCGCCCGTGCCAGCCTGCTCCCTCTCAGCCCCTCTACGAGCCTCCAAGCCTCGGAGGCCAGTTCCATAGAGAGTGCACTGGTGTGGGTGGGGGCCAAGGCCATCGTGCTAGGGAAGGGGCAGCCTCTCTGAGAACCTGTGGTCTAGCTGAAGCCCTTCTCCCGGGGACCCCGACTCACTTGGCGTGCTTGATGGCCCCGTCCAGGGTGCTGAAGAGCGCGCCGCACTCCTCCACCACGCAGTGGAAGTGGGCTTTGTGCAGGAAGTCACACTGGGCCACGCAGAAGTCCTTGGTGCCAAACCTGCCCGGGTGGGGTGGATGGGGAAGGGGGGCTGCTTAGAGAGGAAGCCCGGTCTTCCGCCCCCCCCCCCTCCTGCCAGCCACACCTGAGCCCTCACCTGCGCAGGTACACCTTCCAGGGCTCCGTCAGGTGCTCGTGGACTGGAGCCCTCACCGCCCTACCCAGGAAGGGAGAGGCCTCCGTGGCCGGACCACCCTCGGCTTCTGCCTTGGTGTTGAGCAGGCCGCCCAGGCTGGGGTTGCCCTGAGACATCTGTGGGAGGACAGAGGCTATGCTGGAGTGGGGCAGCTCGGGAAGAGGGGTGTCTGTTCCGTGCACCCGCACCCTGGCCCACAGCACTGCCCAGAGTAAGAAGCAGAAGCCGGCGGGCCTGCAGATGGGAAGCCCCTGCTGGCTCCACCTGTGCTCCATTCCTGGGCCCAGTTCTCCCCAGACTTCTCAGCTCCTGGTTATTTTCCTGCCAGAAGGTTTTCAAAAGAAGTGCAGGGGGAGGGAGGGCTGGGGTGGGTAGGTGGGTGGGGGCTACAAATTCCTTGAGAACAGAGAAGGCACACACAAAGGAGGAGCAGAGGGCGGGAAGCTGAGACTCCTGGGATGAGATCAAGACAGGCTGCTACTGGCAGGGGAGAGGGCAGGAGGGAGTCAGTGTGCAGGCCTGACCTACACAGGGTGGCAGGCGCTGACAGGGAGGGAAGAGGAGGTGCAGTGACCAAAGAAGGGAAGAGGCAAGTGAGCAGACGGACAGGAGAGGGCGAGTTTGGAGAAGCGTGGTCGGGAGCCCCCTCCACCCGCCCCACGCAGTCTGGGGAGGCCTGGCTCCCCACCCGGCCCCCCACAGTCACTTGTGTGCAGTTACCAAATTAATCTCGATGTAGTCAAATTCATCATGTGAAGGGGGGGAAATATATTTGAGATGATGTATAATTTACAAAGACCCTGCATTATTTAAAATAAATATTCCAGCACGACCTCTCGGCAGGGCATCCGAGACGATTACTCAGCCCGAAAAGTGGGGATTGATGCTTGGCACCTCTCGGTTCCCCCCGCAACCCACCGCCGCCCTCCGGAAACCAACCAACCAACCAAATCCCAAAGATAAATAAGTAAGACAGATAAGAAAGAGCCGGAGAAGTTGGAGGGCCTGCCAGAGCGCTCTAGCCCTCCACCCGAAGGGGAGACCGGGGGTGGTGGGGTGGGGAGGTGTCAGGGGCTGGAATATATTTCTTCAGCCAGTTCATTAAATTAATTTGTAAGCAGTGGCTCTGAAATTATATCCGATGAAAAATGGCCTCAAAATTTAAATGGTACAAACTCATCTTATTAGAGGCAAAACATTAAAAAACAAACACATCCCCCCTCCCCAGCCCCCAGTCCCCAGCCTAGCTTTAATTTCTCTGGGTGGGGGAACGGGAGGCGTGTGATAGATGGCCCTTACCTTATTCATAAGCGAGGATAAAAGAGATGAATTTGCCGGGACTGCGTGGCCATTCGATTCATCACTGGAACACACAGACCAAGGGGCTTGGGCTCAGCAGCTGGCACTGAGGCTGGCACACCCACCATCCCTTACTCCCTTAGAGCTTCCCGGGCTCCCTGGTTGTGCCTGCCTGGGCAGAAGGCACCCCTGCTGCTGAGGGGAAGGCCCCTGGCCCCTCTGACACAGGGTATGGCACAGAGGCTGGCTGCCCCCAACCCTGACTGGTTCCCCTGGCAGGCCTCCGGGGGAGCAGTGGGGGACCCCATCGGTGTGTCTCCTGCCTCACCTGGACTCCTTGGCAGTCAGGTCTACACTGCGGTCTTGGGTGGCCTCGTGGGGGCCGGGGGCACTGGAACTTTCACCCAGCTCCGATTTCACCTGGGCCGGGGGGAACCTGGCTGGGGCGGCCTGCTGTCCGCTTCCTACAGGGGAAAGGCAGGGAAGACGGTGTCAGCGGGGTGTGGGCACCCTGTGGGCATGAACCAGTGCCCTCCCCAAGCTGGAGCAGCAGGCCGGGGCCCGGGGGTGGTGGGGGAGGCCTGGCTGCCGCTCAGCACTGCTCCCCCATTGACGTGATCGCTTGTGACGCTTACCCCGGTGTGGCAATTCTTCAAGTGATAATTATTGCAAAATTATGTCAAAGTTGTCCTGGCTCAGGGCCTCCTGGAGGAGAAGGGCGGGAGGCTGGGGAGGGGGCTGGGGCGGGGGTGGGGCCCCTTCATTTTCTCCACCAACTGTCACAGGCAATTTGTGGGGCTGCCGCTTAGGCTTTTATTAAAGACTCTGTTAATGCTGAGGGAAAGTGGCAGATCTAGACTGGGAGCTGCGCCCCCTCCACGGGGGCCCCTGTCCCACGGTTGCCGGGGCGACAGCCCAGCCTTCCACTGAGCATGCCCAGGAGGGGCATCTGCTGTGTCAGGACGATCGAAGCTGACAGCCAATCAGAGCGGTTCAAACTGTGTGACCTCGCCCGTCAAGCTGTCTGTCCGGGCCAGCCTGGGCTTCGAGGCCACCCTGCCCGGCGGTGGCCAGGCATGAGTTGGGAGGGCGTGGCCGATGTCGGGCAGAGGCAAGTTGGGGGGCGGGGGGCGGCGGAGCAGTTGCTGACGGGAAGCCTGTCCACCGGGGCGCTCTCCATAATCCCCAAGTGACTGAAATATTAATTTGCCCCAGGGCGCTGAGGCTGGCAGAGCCGCCTCACAGACAGCAAGTGGCATTTTATTAAAAAATAAAAAGAACGTGGACCTCCTCCTCCTGGCTTGACCTTTCTTTTGGGAGAAGGAGAAGCTTCCCGGGAAGACAGTCCTTGGGTGGCTAGCCACAGGCTGGGGACACGAGGTGGGTGAGGAGGGCAGTGGGACGCTGGAGTGGGCCCTGCTGGAGGGCACGAACCTGTGGGGTGGGGGAGTGGGGGTGGAGGAGCGCCTATTCCGAGCTGCCCAGGAGTCCTGTTGCCAGTGGAATTTGCAGAACTCAGGAGTGCACATGAACCCAAGAACTCCCAGAAGTCACCTGGCCCGGGTCCATGGGAGATGTGGTCAGGACCCCCCGCCATCCCTCTGCAAGTCCCGGGCAGAGCCTCAGGGACCCTTGGGCTCGGCTGGCGGACAGGCAGTCACGATGGGCAGATGCTCAGCAGCCAGTCTGGCCTGGGATGAGCCCCAGTGACCAGCAGTGACACAGGGCAGTGTCTGTCTGTCCTCCCAGCCAGCGCGGAGGCTGCTGAGTGACTAAGAGAAGGGGCCACACCAGGGGTCACAGCCCACCCCCTCGGTCCCTCTAATGCTGTTCACAGGGTGGGGGTGGGGGTCTGGGCCAAGGCCGAACAAGGCAGCCAATAGGGTAGGGACCCCCTGAGGGAGAAAGGAGAAACAAGTCCGGGGAAACTGAAGGACTCAGAGAGTGAGCGAGCCAGGGCTAGGCAGGAGGGGAGCCCACAGTGCTGCCTGGCTGATCAGGAGCTAAGTGGCAACAGCGGTGACAGTCCCTGGGGCCAGGCTGGGGCGGGCAGGCTGGGGAACCTCTGAGACACAGCCCGGTTTGCCGTGGGCCGGCCTCCTGACCCTGTCTAAGCCAGCAGTGACTGCTCTCCATGAGGGCCTTGGCTTGGGATGGTGACAAGATGGCAGGGAGGGGAGGGGTCCCTGGCAATGACTTGGAATCCGTGGGCACCTCCAGCAGCTGGGGTTCCTGCCCCCATTGTAGAGATGAGGAACCAGAGGTAAAGGCTCCCTGGGGGCTGGGCCCAGAGGGAACAAACAGGACGGCAGCAGAGAGCAGGTGCAGGTGGGGGTGGGAGATGAGGGTGTGTGCCGCCTCGCCCGGCCACCTGGCCTCCTCCTCTCGGCCTTGCCACCCGAGCCCAGGGAGCCACCCCACCTGGGCGGCAAGGTGCTGTGTACCTGGGCCAGGGGCCCACCTGCTCACCTGGGTCGAAGGCGGCCGTGGGTTTGAGCGCAGCCGCGGCCAGTCTGGCCATCATGGGCGAGATGAGGCCCTTGCTGGCCGAGATTCTCTCCATGAGGGAGGCGGGAGCCGTCGGCACGGAGGTGGTGGTGGCGGGGGCCACGTCGCCCGGGCCCGCGCCGGCCAGGGCTGCTGCGTCAGGGGTGGCTGAGGCCGCAGCCCCCGAGGACATGGCTCCCATGAGGCCAGATGTCCCCACAGGCAGGGAGGTGCCCCCGCGGCCTGGGAGTATTGGGAAGAACGGTGTGGGTGTGGGGAGCCCGGAGTTGGAGAGGGCCAGGGCCAGGGGGATGGAGCCAGGCAGGCCCTGGGACAGCAGCCCGGACATCTTGCTGTTGGGAGGCTTGGCGGCCCCGGTGGGCACGGGCTCGGTGGTGGTGGCAGCGGCGGCTGCGGCTGCGGCGGCCAGGGAGGCGGAGGACTGCTGGCTGGTGGGCGAGGCGCTCAGGCTGGAGTTCTTGCTGCTCAGGGCGGAGAAGTCGATGAGGTCGTCGTTGCTGGACTCCTCCTGCTCCGTGTCCTTGGCCCCCAGCAGCGAGGGCGGCAGCCCCAGCACGCCGGACGCGCGGATGTGCCTGCGCTCATGCTTGCGCTTGTGGGAGGTCATCTGGCTGGTGGAGGTGAAGGTGAAGCCGCAGCCGGCGCGGATGCAGTGGAAGTGGTTGGTGGCCTTGCTGTACACGCAGCCCTCGTACTTGCACTCCTCGTACTTGTAGAACTTCTTGAAGCCGTCCTTGGCGTAGGCGTCGTCCTTGATGTGGTAGCTCTTGTGCTTCTCGATGTCGCACTTGTTCTTGAAGGTGAACGTGCAGCCGGGGCGCCTGCGTGGGGGCGGGGGCTGTCAGTCAGGGTCTCTTGGCACGGGGGCGGGGGCGGGGAGGGGGGAACAGGTGGGACCTCTGAGCAGCCCTCGGGGCCTGTTCCGCTTGCCCCGCCTGGACCAGGGTCTGGGTCCTGTCCGGCCTGGGGCTCACCTGCAGTGGAAGTGCGTGGTCTTCTGCCCGTAGAACTGGCAGTCGGCCGCCCCACAGTCCTCAGTGGCCCGGAAGCGCTGGAAGCCATCGTTGATCAGCTGGGTGTTCTTCTTGTGGAAGTTCTCGTGGGTCATGACGTCTGAGGTGCTGGTGTACACCTTGTTGCAGCCCACCTGCGGGCGGGGAGAGCGCATGCACACGGACCTCAGGCGCCGGCCTCGCTGCTCAGGGGCAGCCATGGGGTACCGTCACTGTGCCCGGGCACCGAGGACCACTCAGGAGGCCCCACTGGCAGACAGCTCCAGGCACAGCGGCCCCAGGACAGGTAGTAGCTGTTGAGTCCCCCATCTGGGGCCCTGCCTCCAAAGCCCCCCAGGGAGGTGGTCCCGGCAGCTCAGCGGCTCAGCGGACGGCTCCCGGGCACGGGCCCTCCCCACCCCAGCCCAGCCGCGCCGGGGCAGGCAGCCTTGCCATATTGAGTAAAAAAACAGTGGAATCTGAAAACTGCCGAGGGCCGTGCCGTGCCAGCGTCTGCACCATCTCAGAGCCCACAGGGCACCCCCCTCCCCGCACGGCCCAGGTTGTTCCGCAGAGGCCCCGACAACTCAACTCGGCAAATGCCGGGGGCGGGGGTGGGGAGAGGGGCTGGGAGGGCGGGGGCAGGGCGGGGGCTGCCATTCGCAAGCCCTCGTGGCGCTCGCTGGGCCTGACACCTTGAAGAAGCCCAGACTCGGGCCGGCGTTAAAACAAAGAATTAAACAAGAAGCTCCCAGGGATTCGTGTGTGTGGCTGCTCTTGGTGTGGAAGCCTGAGAAGGCCTGTCTGGGTAAACAGCTCTCGGGAGGTCCCCCGGCCCAGCCTGGCCGTGACGCGCCTGCTCACCTGCATGCAGTGGTAGTGCGTGCTTTTCCCGTTCAGGTGGCAGCCGTGGTAGTAGACGCTGCAGTCGTCCAGGGGGCTGAAGCGCATGAAGCCGTGCTGCAGGGAGTTGTCCCGCTTCTTGTGCATGTTGTAGTGCCGGATGACGTCCTGCTTACTGGTGAAGCGCTGCCGGGAAGGGGGTCGGGGAGTTAAGCAGGTTGGCGGGGGGCGCTGAGCCCCCACGGCCAGGGCTCCCAGCCTTCCCACCCATACCCTGGCCCAGGTCACGGCTGTGCAGACGCGCCCCACTCAGGGGTGGCATGCTGGACCCAGGTGGGATGATCCCCAAGGTCCCAGGCCTGCCGCCCCTGCCCTGACCTCTCCTCCTCGCAGGCTCCTGAGAGACGGCCACACCCTAGAGGCAGAGGTCCCTCTGAGGGGTGTTGGCCAGTTCCCCTCTGCCCCCGCCCCCAGTGAGATGGAGGGGTCAGCCCCTGTGCAGAGTCCACGCCTCCATCTCATGCTTCGCACCTCGGGGGTCTCATCTATACGAGCAGTGGCAGGGCCGCCCTGAAGGTGCCTGGAGAGATGGCATGAAGACGGGCGCGCAGACCCTGTTCGCCATTGTTCTGGGGGGGTGTTAAGGAGCCCTGGTGGCTCGGTGGTTAAGCGCTGGGCTGCACGCTGGCATGTGGACAGTCTGACCCCTCTGGCTGTCCCGTGCGAGAGATGTGGAAGCCGGCTTCCGTGCAGACGTACGGCCTTGGGAACCCCGTGGGCAGTCTGCCCTATCCGACCGGCTGCTCTACACAGGAAAGCGAGCCCTCGAGCCCCTGGGGTGGACGGCACCCGAGCCCGCATACCTGGTAGTTGCACTCGGGGTCCAGGCAGTGGTAGTGTTCACGATACTGGTAGGCGCAGTGTATGTGGCCACAGTGCTGACTGCCCGAGAACCTGCCGGAGGAAGGGGAAGTCAGCCTCGCCCCCGGCCCTCGGCCCTCGAGGTGCTGCTGGCACCCCCGGGGGCCTAGTCCTGTAGAGGGACGCCAAGGGACCAAGGAGGCTAATCACAGGGTACAGGCTGGAAAAAGGGGTGGGCAAGGGATAAGCTATGGGGACTCTAGGTCCATGAACTAGGCGGCAGGCCCCTGCCCCAGAGTGCCAAGTGAGGCGCCCAGATGCAGAAGCAAGAGCTGGGTCTGCTCATAGCTGGGTGGAGACAGACGGGGGAGACTGGATTGGGGCAGGGAGGGAGGGGCCCCGGGGGGCAGACCTGCTTTCTCACGGGTGGGAGCCTGCCACTGCCCGGACCCTGCCTATGGGTCAGCCCCGAGGCTCCCCAGCCGCGAGGTGTCAAAGCATCTCTCTGCCCTGGGCTTCTCCTGGCACTTGAAACAGCCCAGAGTTATGAATTTTTAAAGCCCAGCATCTGTTTGGCTGCCCGCAGCCGGGAGCTCGCTCTCCCAGCCAACTCTGTAGCCAGGAACCCCACCCGGTCTGGCCAGGAACCCCCTTTCCTCAGGGCCCCTCCTGCCAGGCTGCACTGCTTGCAGCCCTAAGGGCAGCTGGCCGTGGGGGGGAGGGGAGGCTCCCGGGGGACCAAGGACCATCAGGGCCATCAGGAAGGGGTGCTGAGCCCTGTGCCCCCCTCCCTTGGCAGCTCGGGGTTGCAGGAAAGAGTGAGAGAAACCCCAGTTATGGAGGGGGCAAGTCACTTGCAAATAAATATTTGAACTGAAGCTGCCAAAAAGGGCCATCTGTGGAGGCACTAATAATAATGATAATAATAATAATAAAGATAAGATGAACGGAGCAAGGCTAAAAAAGACAGATGTGGTGGGGGGGGAGGCAGAGGGGTGGGAGCGAGGACGGGGAGGATCGGTGGGACATGGAGGCTAGGACCCCGGCCAGCAGATCCCTGATTGCGGGTGGGGGTGATTCAGGGGAGGCTCTTCCTGCAAACTGACTGCACTGTGGCTGTGCAGGATGGTATGAGGGGGAGCTCCGAGCTTAGAGCCAAAGTCGGGAGGGGAGAGGCTTCTTGGACAATAGTTTCCCACGTCCCTTCTTGTGGCCAGCAAGGTGGCCTGCACCCACTCCCTGCTCCATGGAGGTCAGGAGCCCTGGCCGGCTCCTCCTCTTTCCTGCCTGGGGTATAAACTGGGTGTGGACCTGGGAAGCCACTTAGAAGAGGGGAGGGGCAGGAGTGTGTGGGGAGAAGGCAGGCCCCTTGGCACTAAGGGGCAAACAGACAGCTGGTCCAGGTGTCCCCTGGTTACCCCGCCACCTTCTCTCCACAGCAGGCCCCTCCCCCAGGGGCCTACCTGGCAATATATTTCTGGTAAATGTTTACATCCTCGGTGACAGCTGGCTTGTCTGTGGGCAATCCGTTCCTGGCGAGAGACACACAGGGCACAGCCGATTAGCGGACGGGGGTGGCTCGTGCCCCAGGAGCGTCTGGCAGGGCCAGCTCCCTGCCCTGGGGCCCTGGCCCTTCTTGCCTGGGCTCTGTCATCTTCCAGGGTACTCTGGTCTGCACTGACAAATCCCTGGGGCAGAGACCTGGCATGGTTCCCACCTGCCCAACTCTGACAAGGGCAGGGGCACCTGTAGCGGGGGAACCACCACAGCCCAGCCTGGGCCAGAGTGCACCTGCCGCCGCCGAGGCCTGGCTCTGCCCCCTGCCACCCAGGGGCAGTGAGGGTGGGGAGGGGTGGGGGGGAGGAGTTGGGAGTGAGGAGAGCTGCCCTGTGCCACGGCTCACCCAGGAACAGCCCTCTATCCTGAACAGGTCCCCCCTCAGCCTACACTGCTGTGTGCTCTATCCTGGGGCAAAGGTGGGGCAAAGGTGGGACAGGGCACCCGCCCACCTGGGTCGGAGGCGGGGAGTTCTGGCCACCAGCACGGGCCCTAAGGCACTATTGCCAGGGTGGGACTGTTTCAGCTATGGCAGCAGGCAGAGGCCCACCGCTGTCCAAGGGATGCAGGCTAGCTAGCATGTGTGTGTGTGCGCACGCGCGCGCACTTGGGAGAGGGGAGGTTGGCCCCAGGAGTGTGAGATGCAGGAGTCACTGTGCAGGCTGGGGAGGCCCTGTGTGGGCAGGTGTGACAGCACCGGAGTGCCTAGGGCCGGGCGGGGCGGGGAGCACCTTACTTGACGGTGGAGACGGTTCCCGTGGTGATGGAGTCCGTTTTCGAGAAGGTGGACTTCAGGTAGTCGGGCGTGTTGAAAGGCAGGGAGGTGGCTGGCTCGGACGCAGGGCCAGGGGCGCTGGGGGCGCTGGCGAGGGGTGCAGGGGCCAGGCTGGGCGCAGGCAGGATCTTGGCGGGCCCCAGCTTCTGGACGCCCCGCACGTCGTACTTGGAAGGGCGCCCCACCTTGCCCGTTTTGAAGGCGATGGCTCCGCCCATGTCGGGGCTGCCCTCGCCGGGCTTGAAGAGGTGCAGGTACTTGACGTTTTCCAGGTCGTACTTGGACGGCTTCTTGTACGTGCTTCCGTTCTGGGGCCGCAGGCTCTCGCCCGTCTTCAGCTTTTGGATGAAGAAGTCGTACTTGGAGGCCCGGGCGACCAGGCCCTGCATCTGGACGCTGCTGTGGGAGGGCAGCGGCAGGATGGTGGCCTTGGTCTCCAGGTGGGCCGTGCTGCTGGGCAGCCGTAGGCCAGGCAGGGGCCCCACCAGCTCCTTGCCCATCCGCTCCTCGGCCTTGGTGCTGTGGGCCGGCCAGGAGAGCTGCTCGCCGGCCTTGAGCTTGCGGATGTACTCCTCGTACTTGGAGAAGCGCGCGCGCTTGCTGAGCGCGTCCTCGGCGGCGGCGGCGGCGGGCAGCGCCGAGGGGGTGGCCCCCTCCGGGGTGGAGCCCGCGTGCAGCTTCTCGAAGCTGATCTTCCGGGTCAGCTCGTCCTGGGTGTTCTGGTCGCCGTAGCCGAACATGCCCAGGAACTCCGTCACCGTGGAGGCCGCGTAGTCCCGCAGGGAAGAGGTCTCGCCTGCCGTGGCGGGGCGGACGGAGAGGGGGCGTCACCCCAACCCAAGTTTCGGCAGGACCCCCCCCCTCCACTCCCTGGGGAACCCCCGCCCCGGGGGGAGGGGACCTGCGTGGGGAGGGGCGGAGCGGGACATGATCTATGGACATTTGGCTCACTTGTTAGGTTTTACGACTCTTAAATTAATTTGTTTTAAAAAAAAGTAATTAATACTGGGGTAAAATAAAACGAGTTCATCAATGCCAGGAAAATCAATTTCCTAAATGTTCTGGCCGATGGCTTTTCAGTACATTAAACAAAGTTTCATAAATGTCTCCGCGCTCTTGCCTTGGTCTAATATGAAAGGGAAGTCATTTTACTGGAAGTAAGGCCGGGCAGGGGCCGAGCAGAGGTGCAAGGACAGGTAGGGGTGTGGGCTGGGGGGGGGGTGCAGAGACGCTGAGGGCTGGGGGCCAGTCTGCTGCACCTGTGGGAAGACCTTCCCTGACCCCCCCTGCTCATGGACACATCGGCTCTCATCCCCAGGGAGTTGGGGTCCTAGACATGAACCTAGGGCAGGGGAGGGGGGCTCACATTCACTTGGACCCCTCCCTCCGCTGAGACAGACAGTGGGGAAGACCATTTCCCACTCCTGCCCACCTCTACTTCCTCAGGCCCAGAGTGTCCATCTATCCTCCACATCTGTCTCCGCTCACCGAACGCACAGATCCAGGAAGCGGACCTCCAGCCCCAAACACACACACACACACACACACACACACACACACACACACACACACACAGACACCTCCTGATCCAGCATCTCAGCTTAATGGTAGGAGAGGGGCCCCCTCCCGTCTATGGGGCCTGTAGGCAGCAGGCTCACTGGGCCCCTCATATGCACTCACTAGACACCTGCTGCGCCCCTGGCTGCACAGGCTCCTCCCCAGCTGTGAGCAGAGGCACTTGGATGCTTGTGGGGCTGCAGGGTCAGAGTGCAGCAAGGGTGGGAGAGGCCCAGGGTCCCCTCTGACCCCAGTCTGACCTGGCAGGGCAGAGATTCTAGACCTCACGTTGGGGGCCTGGCTGGCTGGCCCTGCATTGTGAGCCAGAGCAAACCCAGTGGCAGCTCTGGCTCTGGGGGTGGAGGGAGGGGAGGGGAGGAGAGCCCTGTGGGGACTAGGATCCCACTAGGAGAGGAGCGGATGTGGAGGGCAGACTCCTGGTATCAAATGGGCAGTGCTGGAGGGGTCTACACGGCGTGCTCCCCAGGGGAGGGACAGTGACCAGTCTCTATCCTGACCTCAGGCTCACAGGACTGGGGGCTTGGTTTGAGAGGAGTGGGCGCTGGCGGCCGCCTTCAGCAGCTCAGGGACCAGGGAAAGGGCTAAAAATAGCTGGAGGCAGCTGAGCCCTCGCTATATATGGCAGAGAAACAGAAGGCTTTGAAGGACAAGAGGCTTAGTGCGGGAGGGGGCCAGGCTGGGGTCCCCAGCAACCCGGGGGCCTGCATTCCTGAGCCCCAGGGCCCTGCCTGGGAAGGTGGGCTGCAGCCAAACCCAGACCATGGGGAGTAGGCATCAGCCCCAGCTAACCTCCAGTCAGAGAGGTGAGGCTGGGGCCAGAGGTGGAGGGCCAGGCACTGCCCGCTCACCCCCGGGCTCTCCACTCCCCTGCAGAGAGAGGGGAGGGCAGCTGAGGCCCCCTGGGCTGCCCTGGGCCTGGGGTGTGGACTGGGCGCTAAGGGACAGCAGCCCCGTCCCTGTCCCTCTCCTCAGGCCCAGCACAATCACCTTGTGTCGGGAACGGCAAGGGCTTTTCCTATCAGAGGAAACTGAAGGTCACACTTTTCCTCATTGATCTTGCAATGTTTGTTAATTACTCTGTCACTGATGTGGCGAAGGATAATTAAACAGCTCTGTTTATATCTTATATGCATAATTATGTGGCTGCGCAGGGCTCCCCAGCGCAGGGAGGAGATGCGCCCCTCGCCGCCCGCAGGGGGAAGGGGATGGGAGCGTGCAGGGGAGGCACAGGGCACTGGGTGCGAGCCTGGGAGGGAGGTGGAGTGTGTGTGTGTGTGTGTGTGTGTGTGTGTGTGTGTGTGAGAGAGAGAGAGAGAGAGAGAGAGAGAGCAAGCAAAGACCCCAGGCCTCAGGGCTCCTATCCTGGCGGGGTCCCCCTGCCCTTCCTCTTGGGGAGTAGAAGAGGATGGTGGAAAGGCAAGCACAGACAGCTCGAGGGGAGCAGGAGGTCAGCCAGAGGACCGAGCCAGCAGCCGGGGTAACTGGAGATGCCAGTGGGTCCTTCCGCGTGGCCTAGGGCCTCCGCAGCTCTTCTGGGCACAGGGCCCTGCGAGCCAGCAGGCACTGGTGCAGGCAAAGGCGAGGGAGAGGAGAGGGGGGAGGCAGGAGACCAAAGGGGGTGTGGGAGAACAGAGCATATTCGGGGGCTTCGGGGAAACCTCCCTGAGGAACTACATGTGCAGCCCCTGCACACCCCCCACCCCCACGCCCCACTTGCCTTCAGGTCCTGTGGTCCCCAACAGGACCCTGCCTATATGTGTGTGCTACCTAGCCACCCACCCACCCATCATCTGCCCATTGACTGTCCATCCACATGCATCCCCTTGCTGTCCATCCGTCTCTCTATTCATCAGTCTACCCACTGACTGTTCATCCGTCCATCCATCCACCCATCCATTCCCTTTGCTATGCCTTTCCGCGTCAACCCTCCATCGAGCTGGTTCCCCACCCACTGTCCACCCCAACACTGTACATCCCCCTGCTTTCCTTCCTTCCTTCCTTCCTTCCATCCATCCATCCATCCATCCATCCATCCACCCATCCATCACTGTCTTTGTCTCTTCTCTCCCATGGTGGCCTTCTCCACCCCTGGGCAACTGGTCTTGCCATCCTAGTCATGGCCTTGGGCCTGAGTCCCAGCCCCTCCGCCAGGGTCCTCGCTGGGTTGGAGGGAGGTGCCCAGATTTGAAGCGTGGGCAGGGGAGGCATGCCTGCTCCTTGGCCACTCCACACTGCCCCTCTGGCCTCATGGAATTGTGGGGGGTAGGGTGGATGGGGTGTAGGGGGGTATCCCTCCCAAACCACTCACCTGAAGCCTGCTTGGCATTGGGGCCACAGTCGTCCTTGGCGGCGGCCCGGTCCGAGTTCCTCCCCTCCAGGCCGCTGCCCTCCTTGGCGGACTCCTCCCCGTGGTCCTCCTCATCACTGCAGCCCCGGGGCTGCACCATGTAGACGCCCTCAGGGGGCTGCTCGGCACCCTCGCGGATAATCCGCCCCAGCAAGGGGGGAGGCGCCGGCTCCTCGCTATACTCCCCGTTCACCCACTTCTCGATCACTGCCCGCCTCTTGTCCTCTTCACTGCGCGGGGCTCGGGTTACTCCAGCCTCAGGGCCACTGCGCTCCTTATCCCGAGGCCGAAGTGGGCTGCCCTCGGTGTGGGTGCCGGCTTCTGCTCCCTTCTCCACCACCACCTGGCGGCTCAGCTTGGCACAGATGGCGTTGAGCTTCAGGCCCCCTTTGCGCTTGGTGGCCATTGCGGGCTTGCCTGCAGGTGGGTCAGAGCACCGGGTGCTTTCAGCTGCAGGGGTGGAGAAGGGCACAGGTCAGAGGGTCCCAGCGCCGCCCCACACCCGCCAACGCAGAGGGCTTCTGGATCCAGGTTCCCCCAGAGCCTGGCACAATGCTCAGCACATAGTAGGTGCTTTGGCAGTTTGTGAATACAACTGCCTGCCGGCATGCATGAATGATTCTTCAACTATGGATACTTTCTTTTCCCAGGTCTGCTTCCTGGAAGTATTTCCTGGGTGTGGTGGCCTCCCGAGAGGCGAGGAGCTGTCCTGCCAAGGGGGGGTGGGGGGGAAGCCCTGTGTTGGGCCCAGCAGCACTGGGCTGGGCCCTCCGACTGGCCAGGGACTCCCCTTCTCCAGTACGGGGGACCCTCTTGAAAGTCACCAATTTGTCCCCCTTTGCCCTTCTGAGGGGCTCCCGTCCCCTTTCCCGCCCCTCCCTTGGCTTCTTGGCTATTTCCACTTCCCTCGCCTTCAGGAATAAGAGTGTCCCAGGGCACGGTGCTCAGGCTTGACCCTCGGTCACTTGTCTGACCGCCCCAGGACCTAACTGGTTCATCCTCAGCCTCGGCCAACTCCTGCAGCCCAGGAGCCTCGCTGGCTCCAGAGTCCACCTTCCAGCCGCAGAGGCCTGCAGGCCACCACGGGGCCCTCGGCTCCAGACGGAAGCATCCACACCTGGACACAGCCACAGTCTGACTCGGAGGGTCGGCTTGGCGCTACAGGCAGCAAGGTCTTGGGGGTACCACAAGCAAGTCTGGGACTTGCCACCGAGGCCTTCTAGGGCAAACACACACACACACACACACACACACACGTGCCCACACGTGTTTATCCGTCTCTCTGTCCATCCACCAAGTCTCTAATGAAGCCCTGAGGAGTCTGCTCCTGTGAAGGGTGTCTCAGCTCGTACGCCTGGGTGTCGGGGCAGACTTTTGGTGCCCCAGATCACATGCCCCTCAGAGAACTGTGCCCTCAGAGGCCAAGCTCCCCTCACCCACAAACAGAAGGGGGCTCTTATAAAACCCACACCCTAGAAGTCCTCGGGGAACACTCAGGCAGGGGGCCTGACAAGGCTTGACTCACACAGACACCCGTCCCCCGATACATTCAGGGTCTGGGGTTCCTGCAGGCGGCCCATGCCAATGTGCATGGCCTCCTTGATCCTGAGAGCCACGCATCCACCATGAGAGAGGAGTTTGCTCGCCCACTCCTGCCCTGCCCTGCGACCCTCCCTTGCCCAAGCCAGTGCCCACTTTCCCCAACTCTGTGATGCCCACATGTCCAGCTCCATGGTGGATGTGGGGCTCATCCGCCAAGCTCGGCAGGGGGGCCCTGAGTCCCGCCAGCCACCCTGATTCAGGCTCGGTGACACCGGGTTTGCCCCAGCATGGCTGACCTCTCAAAACTCTTGAACTTCCAGGAGGGCAGGCCTCACCTGGACCCTCCGCCGCTGCCCTGGACAGGGAAGGAAAGGGGTGTGTGTGCATGCTCTATTTTTACCAAGAGGGAAGCAGCCAAGTGTGGTTGGAAGACAGCAAATGAACCTATAAATATTTATCCCCAGGAAGAAGGCCTCGCAAGCTCCCGGCTGCACTTGCTCCTGGGGATGCCCCCTCCCAAGGCCCCCACCCATCCTGGAGCCTCCCCTGCACCCTAGCCCAGCCATGGGCCAGCCCCCGCCCCCACCTGGTCCCCCACCAGCTGCGATGCAGCTGTGTACCCCAGGTCCCAACTCGCCCCCGGCCTCCCAGCCCCTCTGATCCTGAAGGTTCCCCTTACACCTGCTCTCCAGATGCTGCTGGGCCCAGCCCACCTGCCTTCCAGATGTTGCCCTCCCTCTGCCTCTGGTCCCGCGGGTGGAGGTTCGGGGAGGCCACATGGGCCAGGCTACGGGGTGGGAGGCGGTGCTCGCATGTGAGCAGGCGGAGCGGCGGACGAGGGTCTCGCGAGGTTTCCAAGCTGCCCACTGGGGTCTTTCTCCCCTGCCCACCAGCGGCCAGGCCCCGGGCCCTGCAGACGGCCCTCCCCCGTCTGAGCCCAGGCTCCTGTGCATGTAAACATTCCCCTGACTTTCCTCCCCAAATATAAACGCCGTGGCCAGGCCTCAATGGGAGGAAGCCATCCGTCCCCGGGCCTGTCACGGCTGCTTTCATCTCCTTCCCGCCACCAGGCTGCCCGCTGCCCTATTTACACTGGACACTTCCTTTGGGAACAATACTGCCCAGGGGGCAGGCCGGGCCAGAGGGTGGGAAGGCGCGGGCACTCCCGTTCGCCTACCAGGAGTGGGACAAGGGGCGGGGGTAGCGGAGGTGGGCCCAGCCAGTGGGGACCTGTGGGCAGGGGATGAGTCCTCTCCCTGCTGGGGCGTGGGTGTGTGTGGCGTTGTTCTCCATCCCTGGTGGCCCGGCTGGGACAAAGCCAGAGGTTCCAAGTCTGGGATCTGGGCTAGTCTGCTGGGAGCTCATAGCCTGGGCCCATTAGCTTGGGGGCCCTGGGCAGGCCCTCGTCTCTGTTCTGTGGGTGCAGGGCTGTAAGGCGAGGGGGTGCCTGTCTCTGTGATGGGCAGACCCTGATGGGCATGCGGTGGCAAGTTTAAAATACCCGCCTTTTCAGTGACTAGCTCACTGAGGCCCAGTGAAGCAAGCTCTGCCTCCCCACCCCTCGACGGAGGAGGGACTGGCCCTCACAGCCGCTCTGACGCCCCCAGCCTGGGCTCAACTCAAACAAGGGGCTCTGCAGGGGTCGGCCTGACCCCCACGACATGCTTCCAGGGGCTCCTGCCTGCCTGCCCCTGCCCCGTCCTCCTCTTCACCCCCATTCCCTGCTCCTGCAACACAGAGCCCCCTAACGTGTTAACTGCGATGGGTAAAATGGTGCAGCAGATTGCTACAATAAATAATTTACTGATATTTATAAATATTCAAATCAGCCAGCTTCAGAAATCGAATGAAGGGAGGGTCTCGGGAGAAGGGGCCGAGATGGCATGAATCTCCCCACTCCTGCCCAGGGCTGAGGAGGGCCGGCCTCCTGCCGGGGCAGCCCACAGAAGGGGTGCTGTGGCTGACCTCGGAATCAAGGCTGCAGTGTCTGGAAGACAGGTCCTCTCTGTTGCAGGGAAGGCAGCCTGGACTCCAGGCTGTCCCGTTCAGCAGAGGCACCTGTGCCCACCACCCCACTGGGCACTGTGTCCTGCCCTGGGCGGGAGAGCCATTCCCAAGGGACCGGGCAGGCCCCTGAGTGATGGAGCTGCTGGCTGGGCAGCCTGTCAGCCACCGGGCTCCCGGTGCTTTATGGCCTCTGCTCGGTGGCTCTGAACTCCCTGGTAGGAAATAAAGGTCTCCCTGCGCGTCCCTTCTAAACATTTCACTCAGTGGAAACGGTGTTTAAGAAAAATGAGGATATATTTCTTCCTAAGGATGCAGTACCCCCTTTGGGCAGCCTAATGCCCGCTGTATATCAGGAGGTAGGAGGCAGGGCCAGGAACTGGTCCCTGGGGTGGGGGCAGCCCAGCCGGCCCTCTGCCAGGCAGCTCTGTGGGTACCACTGGGTGCCCAGACCCACACATGCAGCACAGCCTCTGAGGAGCTCCCCCTTTGGGATGGACACACATCCCCAAGCAGTCAGTTGTCCTCCCACCTTCAGAGGCCAGCGATGCCAGCCCCTGTCTGCAGCCACCCGGGTCCCAGTAAGCTCAGTGTTACAGGCTCATGGCCACCCCCTCGCCACCCCACCCCCCAGCCTGTCCTGGGTCCCATTCGCACGCTAACACGTCATAAGGACATGCTAGGCCAGAAACCGTGGTTCTGTCAGGGAAGAGTAAGGCTGTGAATGGGCAGACTGGTGGTTGGAGCCACACGCTGGCGGCTGCCTCCATCAAGAGTCTAGCTATGCTGCTCCTTGACAGCCTGCTTTGGGGGGTTCTGTCTATGCCCACTCGGCGAGTGCTGGGAGAGCCTCCTGTGGGCCACACCTGGCCTATGTGCTGGGGTACAGCGGTGAGCGGGACGCACACACCTTCCTGGATGGGGGGGGCAGGGGGTGTAGGGGGGTTTGCGGAGTCATCACCAGGGTCACCACCTGTCACCTGTGACAGGTACAGGCACCAAAGGTGTGGCCAGCTACAAAGCTAAAGGGTCCCCCCCACCCCCAGGGACCTCCAGTCCCCCTCCCACCACGTCGCAGACCCCCTCCGGGGCTCCCTATCCCCTCCATGGCTCCCTGTCCCCTCCACGTTCCAGTCGGGCTGTGACACTGCCCGCAGCCCAGCCCCCACCAATCACCAGCTAGGACGTGTCCCCCAGGGAGTGGCGTCTTTTTCTCTTGGGCCCAATACCCTCTCCTGCTGCCGGAAACTTGAGAGGGAGGCTTTGCTCCCCCGGGGTGCGCAGTCAGGACAGGAGAGTGGGGTGGGCCAGGGGTGTCAGGCCTCAGGGCCCTCGCTGGTCCCCCTTTGTTTATTTATTTATTATGATTTTTTTTTTTAGTCCAGTTAAAAGGTTTACTATCCAGACGCATCTAAGTGGCCTCACTTAGCGTAAGTAACTATAAATCAGGGGAACTGTTAGCGTCCGCCGCGGAGCCTGCCCATCAATCTCCCCCAGGTCACAGCCCAACAGGAAGGGGAGAAAAAAGAGTTGCCACCCAGGGGAGATTTAAAAGACACGCTCCGCGCAGACCTCGACAGGCCGAGCCCGGGCCGCGGGCACGCACCGCACCGCACCGCGCCTGCCGCCTCCGGCTCTGCGCAATTGCATTATGGTCACATGCACACACGCACGCACGCACACATGCACGCCCAGCGGCCCCTGGACACGGGATGCAGCCGTGGCCATGGCAATAGAACACAGACGCACCGAGGCAGCCGCCCTCCCTCCCCTTGCAGCGCCAGCGAGGGTGGCCAGGCTGCCAAGAGCAGGGGCTCTGCTGGGTTCTGCTCTGGGCAGGTCCCTCTGGGGGCTTATGAGGGGGCCTGCTGCTCCCTCGGTGTGCCCTTCAAAGGTGGCCACTTGGCCGGGATGTCGACCTGGGAAAGGCAGGCAGGAAGGCTGGGAGTCCCAAGCCCTGGGCTCAGGCCGGCCCTGCGGCACCCCAGGCTGGGCACACACAGCACCCAATGCATGAAGGGCAGAGTGTCTGCTGGGGCGTCTGGAGGGTGGCCAGGGCCGGGTAGAGCACTAGAGCCTCCCCAGTGGCTGGAGACGCCCCTCCCTCAGTGCCAGGGGGTGTGCCTGGCTGCCCCAGAGCTGGGACTTCGGCTCTGCCTTATCCTAAAGAGGCCCCAGACCAAAAGGATGCTGGTTGCTGAGCCACAGCAGGGACTGTGGGCAGGGAGGTCACGCCTGTGTCCCTGAGGCACTCCGGCCTCCCCGAGGGGTCCCTGAGATGAATCTGAAGATAGGAGACCCCCAGGCCCACCTCCTTTCCCCCTGTTCCTCCAGGGACCTCCCGGGCGCGCTCGCCTGCCCGCCATCTCCCGATGAACTCTATTTCTCTTTCCTCTTGGAAAACAACTGAGCTGTAAATACTGTTTAACCTTCTCCCCCCTCCCCCCCCCCAGCCACCCCCTCCCCTCTGCACTATAAAAACACAAATACGCCATAACTCAGCGCCCGGCCGCCCAGCCTCCAACATGGCCCGCGCCCGGGCCTCTCAGGAAGGTCATTACAAACGACTTTCCGATTCACTGCTCCTGAAATAATTTTGTGTATTAAAACCTGAATCTGCACTTTCTGGGGCCGAAAGCCTCGCTTAATTATGGCGGGTGTCCTTGGGACGGACAGTGATCCCTCACTCGCGGCCCACGCTCCAGCCCTCCGCCCGCCGCCCGCCCGCCCCCCTCCCCGGGCCCAATCTGTTTTCAAAGTGTGTCTGTCCTTTATTAAATTGTTTTCTTTTCCACATTATCAGTTGCCATGGAGACCTCATCTCTCGGATTATTTGAATTTCATTATATCTATTGATTTGGGAGCATTTCATCTTTTTTATTGTTTTTCTGTCAATTTTCAAAACGAATAACCATCTAATTTGCGTCAGTGCTGATTATGTTTGTCCCTCAATAGAGGTCGGCAGCTGCGCTGGGGAAACAAATCAATGAAAAACCATCATAAAACTCCCCACTCCGGTCTCCGGGATGTGTGGGTGACATTCCACGCCGGCGAGAGACACTCATCAGCTCCAACTTCGGCAACGGCAGCCGCGGCTCCCTGGCCGCCCCCCGTGTGGCCTTCATATTTAATTCCTCGATTTGGGGCATTATGAGTGGTGTCTCGATGGGTGCGTGCGTGTGCGGGTGCGTGCGTGCGTGCGTGCGGTGGTGGGTCCAGCAGCGACCCTAATTTGTGGGTGAGCAGGGAGACCCGGCCGCGGGAAGGGCAGCTGGTGCCGGGGTGCAGACGTGCCAAGGGAGGCAGGCCGAGCACCCTCCAGAGAAAGGGCCAGAGGGCCTGTGGTGGGGGTGGGGGGGGTGAGGGTTCCCGGAGGGGGCTGAACAAGGGGCCCCGCAGAAGGGGCACCGCGAGAAGGGGAGGAAAAGAGGGAATTTAAATTGCTTACTTTGTTGGTTTTTTTAAATAATTTATGCAATTTTAAGCATTTATGTATAAATTTTTTAATAAGCCACCCCGGAGCTGGATGGCCATTAACATCCCAACGTCCTTCTGTCCAATGGGCTGGCGGAGAGGATCAATTTCTGAGAGTACTTTCCCTGTTTTATGACATGATAAAATGCTTTTAAAGCAACTTACACAAATATGGAAATTTTTTTCCTTTTTTTTTCTTCTTTCCGTCCCCTCTCCTTTCCCCTAACAGCATTCTTATCCACCAGGGAGGTGTGTGTGTGTGTGTGTGTGTGTGTGTGTGTGTGTGTGTCCGTGCATACACACTCTTGCATGTACACACACACACACACACTGATGTTCCTTCACTCTCCTGCCGCGGAGGGGGACTGAGGGGGGCTGGCAGGGAGACAGCCCCAGTTCTAACTGGAACTGGTCGCCTGTCCTTCTAACAAGGGCATAAACTTTCATTACCCATGCACGCAGTCAAAGACAATTTAGGGAAGCGCACTGCTCGGAAAAGGGAAACCTCAGCGATTCGTGGCCCACGCTGCCGGCCATCTGGGGGGCTTTGGCCTCCTGTGAGAGGAGGGGACGGGGCAGGGCGCAGGGGCAGAGGGGACACTTGGCTGGCTGGCTTGCGGTGCCCTCAGTGGGCGATCAGATGGAAGGCGAGGGCTGCCTTCCTGGGCTAGACCTTGGCATCCTGGCCTTTCAAGCAGGGTTGCCCCTTGGTCCTGCCCTTCCCTCTGCCCCCCTGCCCCTCCCCTAAGCACGGGCTGCTTCAGGGTCAGCACAGGAGCACTGGCTCCTGCAGCTCCAGGCCTGGCGCAGGGCAGATGCCTGGTGGTGTGGCATGGGTAGATGGAGAGATAGACCTAACGGTGACAAATTCAGGGATGTGAACCCAATGGGTCCTGGGAAAAGCCCTATAGGCCGGATGGGACAAGGGGCCCTCCAAGAGTTACCCCTCCCAAGGGGTGGGGCCGAGGCAGTCATGCCTCTGGGATCGAGGGTAGGGGTGACCACACAAGCCAAGGGTGGCCAGAAACCACTGTCCCTTGCCCTCAGGCTGCAACTTCTGCAGACAGAACCATGGGAGGAAGGGAAGGGTGTGTGGACAGTGCTGACCCCAGCTGAGTCTTAAGGACAGGAAGTTAGTGGAGATGAGGTGGAGAAGGGGGCCCACACGGTGTCCTCTGCCCAAAGGCCCCCAAAGCCAAGGAGAGGGATCTGAGGTCACCCTGCCGCCCGGGGCTGTGTCAGTTCAGGCGGCTTCTCAGTAAGGCCAGCCCAGCTGGAAGGGAGGCACCACCTCTGGACAGTGGTAACTGAAATAAGCTCACCTGCTGCTGGCTGCTGAGGGGGTGATGGGCTGGGTCCCAGGACCTGGCACATGGCACCTGAGCAGGCTTCCCCCCAGCCTGAGAAGTGGGCACAGAGAGCTCAAATGGCCCTGCCAACTCTGCCCAAGACCTGAGAATTGCCGGGAGCTGTGAGTACACCTCCATTCCCCATCGCCCACCTCCATGCAAACAAGCCAACTGTCTCCTTGGGCCTTCCCCTGTCCAGGTCTCCCAAGACCCCTGCCTCCGGGCTGGCCTGCATCGGACGCCCATGAAGAGCAGCACGGGGGGGCCCGGGTCCCTGGACTCTTGGTTGCGGTACCAAGGGAAAGACCCCAGGGAGACCAGGCCAGGTCGAGCCCTTGGTGGGGACTGGAGGGGAGCAGGGCTGCAGCCCACCCCTCCCCCTGCTTTGTGCTCAGAGCTCCCCCCCCCCACTGTCATTAAAATAACAAGTTTCTGTTACAATCTAAACATTCCCACATCGCATAAAGGGTTATATTACACCCGAGTCACTCCCAGGCCCGTGTTTGCACAGAAAAGCTCACGGCAGGTCCCCCCTCCTGACGAAGTGACTTATTAAAGTTTAAACAGTAATTAACAGAACAATAAAAATAAAGGGATGTTTGGGGAGTCATAGCGCACACGGGGTTTTCGGCAGTGCCAGCAGTTTTCCAGTGCCCTGCGCTGGCAGCAAAACACGACTGTGGGAGCCAGGGGGGACGGAGGCCAGGGCCAGGCTGGGCCAGGGGCGCAGGCCTACAGGGTGGGAGCCGGGGATGGACAGATGGGGGAAGGGGCGTGAGTTCTGGGGGCTCGACTGGGTCAGCGCGGCCCATCTGGCTGGCTGGGAGCTGGGGTGGCAGGCCCGGCCTGGTGGGCAGAGGGGCTGATAGCACCAGCAGGAAGGGGGTGATGCCAGCACCCAGAGGGGACACTTCTAGGAGCCAGAGTCTGGGTCCTACCCAGCCCCCGCTGGCCTGGGCCTGACTGGGAGAGGCACTGGATGCCAGGTGCCTGAGCATCACTGGACCCTGCATTTAAGGAGCCCTGGCCCTGGCCCCAGCCACTCTGGGCTTTCCTCCAGGTCAGGCGGGCCCTTCCCTCTCCAGGCCTGCTCCCAGGACAGAACAGGCCAGCTCGGCTGGGCCCACTGGAGGAGAGTGTGCACCTCACTGGGAAGTATCCTTGCCCAAATATTCAGAGGGAGGTGGGCCTGGGGGCTGGGCTGAGGCCAGAGCCCCTGCAGTGAGGAAGGCCGTTGCCTTCCCCTACAAGTTCCGCCTAGGGGCTCAGAGCCCTAGCTTAAGAGGACAGACACCCAGTCCTGGGAGCAAGGGGGCCACTGGCCAAGGGGCAGCCTTCATCCTCAGAGATGGGGCCAAGAAAGAGAGAGCAGCTTAGGGTGCAGACACACCTATGCCAGGCAGGTGAGGGGCCCGAGGCTGCTGCTGGGCTGTCTGTGATAGCCTCCAGGTTCCCTCTCCCCTTACCTGTCCCCTGCTCCTTGGGCTGAACACCCCTGACTCCATCCCAGGGCTAGTCACCAGTCTTACTGCTGCCGCCCACCCACTCTCAGCTGGAGAACCACTGCTCTCTCTCCACGCACAGGCTCTGTCCCCCACAGTGGGTTTCTGGCAGTCTCCCCAAACTCACGGCTGCCCAGTAGGGCAGAACAAAGGGTGGACTCAGGAACACTGAGGGCACCCCCTTTCTCCTCTACACAAAGCAGTCGTTCCCCCACTCCCAACCCACCCCCCCTCACCCACTCGCCTGGCATTCTAGTTCTGCAGCAGCTGCCACCCACAGCCCAGCCAGCACCGACTGAGCCCCTTGGGGACGGTACTGTCCCTGGCTGTCCCTGGGCAGGTCCCCCACGTCACCCTGACCTAGGCTGCCATGAGATGCTGGGCTGGGACCACTCTCCAACCTCCTGTCTCTGGGGATCGGGCAGCTGGTGGGCACAAAGTGCAGGTGTCTGGCTTTCGCTGTGCCTCTGTGGTGCCCAGCCATGCTGCCGCCTCTCACCCAGGCCCCTCAGGCATGGTTGGCCAAGGGAATATGGGGCCTGCAGGTCTCCATGCCAGTGGGGCCCTGGGCACTGAGAAGAGCCACGGTGTGCCCTACCCTCTTTGTAAGGGGGTGCTGTGGCCTCCCTCTCCCCTGGTGGCCCTGCCCCGAGTGAGACAGGTGACTCCTGGTGAGGAGAGAGAAGAGGTCACGGCAGAGCGCTCAGCAGGGTAACACTTCCCAACCTCCCAGCTGCTTGGACCAGGCTGTAAGGACAGGAGCTGGAAGTCCAGTCTCCGGTCTCTGACAGACAGATCATCTGTCACCTGCTCAGAAGCACCGAGCTGGGCCAGGAAGGGGAGGCAGGGAAGCTCACAGGGGTGGGGGGTGTTCCTAACGAAGGGCAAATGGATGGTAAGGTGAGGGTGTCTGGGTGGCCTGGTGCCCAACTTGTGCCCTGAGGAGGGCAGGTAGAGGCAGAAGCCTTTCAGGGGGTATGCTCTCTGGTGGGTACACAGGCTGCCCCCACCCCCACTCTGCTGTCTCCAGACACTCATTTCTCCCTGGACCCCAGGGAGTCAAGGCGTCCCTCGGGGACCCACACCTGATTCCATGTGCCCTGTGAGGGAGGGGCCACCAAGGCAGGGATGAAGGACTGGCCAGGGATGAAGGCCCGAGATCTGGAGAGGTCATGGAAACTGCAGGCGCCCAAGTGCCTCTCCAAACACGTTCGTGCCCAGCTGCTCTAAGGGCAGGGCAGGGCTCATTTGCAGGGGCCCTTTCTACAAGCCTGGGACACTGCGCCAGGGCCCGCCAAGCCCCAACAGCACAGGGTCCCCTGCCGGAGAGGGCTCAAGCCATATCCTGGGCAGACCTGGACTGGGTCACTAAAAGCTCTGCCACAGGGCGTCCTGGGGGCAGGGTTCAACTCTGCGTGGACCTCATGAGGGACTGGAGCCCCTGTGTGCAGGAGAGCATGCACCCCGCCCCAAAAACCAGAACTCGGGGACACGTGAGCTGTGCTGCCCAGGAGAAGCAGGGCCGCCACGGTCCCCAGATCCCAAGGGGGACTTGGACAGGGAAGCACAGTGCCCAACCAGCCCGGGAGAGATGGTAGAGATGGCGGCAGGTGGCAGAGAGGCTCTGTGGTCATCCACTGTCACCCTGCCCACCCCCACGTCCAACAGGAGGGGCTAATTTGGGAGCGTGTTAAAAAACGGGGGCCCCCGAGGTAAGGGTTTAGCAGTTGTCTGCCATCTGGAGTAAGGGATTACAGTCACCTCCCTAATGCTATATTCCTTAAACCTTAAAGCCGGTGACAGCGTGAGTGAGAGCGGCAGGTGGGGTGGGGGTGGGGGTCTGCTCAAGGAAGGGGGACAGTCTGGGGAGGCCCCCGCCCCCCAAGCTCCCAGACAACCTTCCTGCCCCTCAGCGGGGTCTGGGCTGGGCAGGGCCTCCTGTGCCCACTTGGTCTCCTCCGCCTGCTCACGCACACTGGCTCACTCCCCGGGCCGCGCCGGCTTGCGCAGGGGCCGTCAGGTAAATTAGATCTGAAAGCTGACAATTTCTGACCATATTTCCTTGATTATTTCAAACAAATGCACAGCAGCCGCTGTAAGGAGATTAAAGTGACATAAACGTCCCGAGTGGGAGGGGGGAGGGCAGAGGATTCAGGTCACCCCATCCGTCCCCCGCCTGACAGACGCTATATCGCTATCCAATCCAATAAAAAATCCCCCCCTTTTGCTTTAATTAATTTTACAGCTAGCTTGCTTAATTACTTTCAATCAAAATCCTCCTGCCATCGCAAAATTAGAGATGGTTGAGCTCCATTAGCCTAAATTCTTCATTTCCATATAGAAAAGAGGCTGTCTACAGAGTCAGCCCGGGCCCCTGGCAGGACAGACGCCCGTCTCCAGCCAGCCCACTCCTGGCTTCCGGCTGGATGGCCAGACTGGGTCCACGCTTCCCCATCACTCTCGGGTGCAGAAGAGTTGGTTGGGGGGGACGGGCGAGTGGCGGACACTCCGCTCTGCCCCCTAACTTTTTCTGGAGGATTGCCGGAGGGGCTGTGGTTCAGGTCTAGGAACGGCCAACCTGGGGTTCTGGCCAAACCAGGCCACCCTGTTCTCACAGGGCTTCTGCCTCACCCTTCTTCAGGAAGGCCAGCTCCCACAGGCCAGCAACAGCTGTCGCCTGGGACCTGGGATTTGGCTGGACAAGACCCTGGGCCCCCATGTCACACAGGGTCCCCCTCTTGCCTCTCTGGCTGGAGTCATGGCTCACTCCTGGGTCGCTGTCTCAGTGACTCCGAGGGGTCCCACATGAGCCCCTCCCCGCCTCTGGTTCCCAGACTGCAACAGCTGTCCTCCACCCCCTGCTGGGGCTCTGTCCGCATCCTGCACTGCACAGACTCCCTTCGCCTCCCAGCCACCTGCCTCTTCCTCGCAGCCCCCGGCCCCAACCCAGAAAGCTCCACTTCGGGTTTTGCAGGCTACATCCCCAAGTGTCACCACAGGGTCCAACCCAACCTGGGCTCCGGCTGATGGAGGATGTGCAACAGGATGCAGGGATTACAGTAAAACCTGGCTCCGGATCTGCAGGGGCAGCAGGCCAAGTCCTGGTGTTGGGACTCCCTCCTCCTCCCTCCGTGGCGCACCCCCTTCCAGCCCAGTGGCCAAGTGAGGGAGGCAGGTTGAGCTTCTTGGTCCTTCAGGGGCTCTTGGCTGGGCTCTTGGAAGAGGGTGGTGACGGGTGGCATTAAAGGCTCCCAGCCAAATCTGGGAGGACCAGTGGGGGGGGGGGGGGGAGAAACACCTGGGGCTGGAATCTGCCCTCCACCAGGGATGAGGGCCGACCCCTCCTCCAGACAACAGGCAAGAAGGGTCCTCCTTTCCTCAGGGACTGGTGTGGAGGTGTGGTGCTCGGGCCTGAGCCTGGGCCGAGGGGGGAGGAAGTCTGGAGTGTTTCCAGAGCCCTTTCCTGTGGGGGCAGTGGGATTGATGCACGAGGGGAGGATGGGGCAGGGAGCTGAAGGCCAGGGTGGGCAGTGGCTCTCTGGGTGTGGACGCCAGGAGCCCCCGGGCTGCTCTCAGGAGTGAGGGCCAAGTCCTCAGGCTTGGTGGCACCTTGGAGCATCGCCCACGCTGGCCTCAGGCTCCAGGGAGTGGGGCCATGGCTTTCAGGGCGCTCGAGTGCAGTGGGGAAGAGGCCATCACCAGCCCACATGCTGAGCCCACGTGGGATGACCCCGGAAAAGGGGGGGAGGGGTGGAACAGGAGCACACTGCCCTCAGGTCCAGGACCCCCAATCTCAGGTTTCTCCTAGAGGCCTGATTCTTGCCCCGACCCATAATTCATAGGTATGGGAACCCCAGGTTGGCCAAGCAGGAGTCTGCAGGTCTGGGCAGCACTGACCAACTTGGGACTCCCCCCTCCAGGTGAGTGGAGAACAGGCTCTGGGTGGGCGGCCCAGAGGGGAGGGGGCACACCATGCTGAGGTGGCTCCCCCATCTCCCTGCGGCCGGCCAGCATGTCAGAGCCTCTCCCCCTCAGTAGCAAAAACACACTGTTGCCCTCCAAGCTGGCCTGGCTCCTCCCTGGCCCCCGTCTCCACCAGGCCACTCTCCCAGAGGCCTTCTGAGAGGGCACACAGAGAGGCTCCTCCTCCCCGCTGCCTCCTGTGCAACTGTAAGAACCCAACAAGGGGGCACAGGTCCTGTCAGCCTGGCCTACGAGACAGTGACTGGACATCCAGACAGTAACTGCAAGTCCATGAGGATGGACTTCCCAAGTTCACCAGGACATATGCGGTGCCTGACCTCTACACCAACCCAGCTGAGGTCAGAGCCTTTCCCAGGGTGGGGCTGAGGCCGCAGCCCCTCCTAACGGGTGTCTCGCCCTTCGGAGCCCCAGGCTCACCTCTAAACGCCCTTCATGGGGCTCTTCCCTGGGGACAAACGAGGCCCCAGTTGTTCCAACGCTTCTGCAAGAACAACTGTGGCCACCCGGCCCCTTTCCGAATAAACCCAGCAACTGTTTGCAGCGGCGGGTCTGGCTCTCCCTCCACCTCCCGCCTGTCCCCAGAAGGAGAAAAGGAAATTGGAAGAAGAAAAAAAAAAAACAACCTGGGACATCCCACACCAAGCCCCACTGTCGCCCTGCTACACCAGCTAGCAAGTCTGCCTGATAAAAAAACGCTCTTGGCACAGAGGACACAGGGACGGCCACCTGCTGTCCCAGACAACTGGGCCGGCTGCAGCTAAGGGTGAGGCGATGACATCAGGACCCCAGAAAAGACGGGGAGGGATTCAGGGAGTGGGGGAGGGGATAAGAGAAGGGACACCCGGAAGATCAAAGGAAGGGAAGGCTGGGGGCAGGGGCACCCCACGCCTGACCACCGCCCACCCCTTGCAGCTGCAGGTGGGGACATGCTAAGACCCTGGGGTCCCAGAAGCTCCTAGAGGCCAGACTGGGTGAGGGAGAGAGGGGGGGTGTCTCTGTGGGGCAATGGATACAATGGGGGGGGGGCATGAAGGAGGGAAGGAGAAGTTGACTGGGGAACAGGCAGAGAGGTCTATTAAAAACCTCTCAGAGTGCATAACACAAAATGTCAGGGTTTATAGCTTCATTCTTGGCATTGCCGGGACCGAGAACCCGCACCGAAATGTCACCGCTTGTCATGTTTAATCACCTGCTGTTTGTTAACACCTTCCCTGCAAGGAGCCTGTCTCGATCTGCCCCTGAGCCCCTCAAGGACCGGAAACAGAAAACATCCCCGTTTCCTTCTCTGGGTGCTTGGCGCTGCCTAGGGGATGAGGGAGAGGAGGTCTGTCCCAGACCCACCAGAAGTCCCCCCCCAAGTCCCCAGAGTCAGGTGCCCCGTGAAGGCCAGAGCAGGGCTGTACCTCCGGTGAGGGAGACGGCCTTGAAGCGGCCAGGGCCAGAGGCTGCCTTCCTCCTGTCCGGCTTTCTGGGACTGCCTGTCCACTGGGAGGTCAACTCACTCCTCAACTTGAGGGCAAGAGACCAAGGAGGCCTTGCCCCTCCATCAGCTGCCAGAACGACCATGGTCACAGAACCCGGCCCAGCCAGAGCTGCCATCGGGACTCTGCTTGCTCCCCAGCAGGCTTTCCACGTTGTTTAGACCAGGAATTTTTAGTCCTTTGGCCCTGTAATCCCACCCCCTCGCATAGGGGTGGCGGTGGTTGCCACACAGGTAGCTACGCCAATATCTGCCTGCCCCCCACCCTCAAAGGTACAATGCATATGGGCAACTCAGAGCGAGGCCTGGGGCATGGAAAACCCAATCCAGCCCCAGGCTGGGGCAGGATGGTGGATGGCGAAGCAGCAGGCCGACCCTCTAGTCTCCCAGGCAACCCCCAGAAGCATCCCAGCCCAAACCAAACTGATCTCCCCGCCAGCCAAGAAGGTGGTCCACCTTCTCCTTCCAGGCGAGTCTGTACTCGCAGAAGCCCATTACACACACACACACACACACACACACACACACACACACACATACACCGAATTCATCTCCCAGGAACCTGCCCCCAGCGCCTGATTCAGTCCACCCATTTCCATTTCACAGAGACTTTCAACTCCGAAAAGCTGTCAACTCCCCTGCAACTCTCCCCTGTGCCCAGACGGAGGGAGGGCCTCTTCCTCAGGAGGGCGGTGCTGGGGCACCTTCTGAGGCTCCCCCCACAATGCTCTCAGCCCCTTTTCATCAGGCATCTCATTTCACTTTGCAAGGAGGTCTCCGGGATGGAGTCTATGTGTCACAGATGGGATGTGTGACGCCCAGAGAGGTCTAGGGACCGGGAACAGGCAGCACAGTACAGACGCAGGCCTGGGAGCCCAAGCCACCTCCAATCCACTCTGCCACTTGACAAGATGCTCAGAGAAGCCCCGCCCCCCTCACTCTGAGTCTGTCTCCCCTGTTCTGGAACAAGGGACATGTCCTGCTGTCTCTCTAGGAGGATACAGGGACATCTGAGATGGGGCCTGCTGAGGCAGTGGGCTGCAAAGACACTAGTAAACATGTGGGGGGGGGGGGGCCTTGTGTCATCCATGCTAACAAAGCCCGTTCCAACTCACATGTACGGGAAAGCGGGTTTAAAATTCCACTTCAAAGTGGTGGAGGGCAAGGAAGACCTCAGGCAGTCAGAGGTCTTCCGGCATGCATGGGGAGACAAGCGGGCTGCCCTTCAAGGTATCATTCACCAGCTGACCGTGGCGGCCCGAGGAGCAGGGGTGGATCTGGAATGGGCTCTGGTGGCCTGGTGGCCACGCACTGCACTGCTAATGGTAGACAGTCAGCGGTTCAAACCCACCAACTGCTGCTGGGGACAAAGACGCAGCAGTTGGCCTCTTTAAAGGTTCTACTCCTTGGAGACTTTATGGGCCCTCTGAGTTCTACTCTGAGCGGAAATGTCTCGGTGGCAATGGGTTTGGGTTTTATGCCCCTTATGCCACCTCCCCCCCTCCATGGGTACATCCTAGTTCACAGTGTCCTCTTTGAGGGAGGGGACCTCTCCATCAGCCCCTCCCTGCACCTTCCCAACTGACTCCAAGAGGATTGACTCACTGCCCAAGTTTGCCCGCAACTAAGGACATGCCTGGGACATGGGACGTTCAGTCTTAAAAGTGGACGGTCTGAGGCCAACCAGGGTCGCCCACCACCTTCTGGTGAGGCTCCCACATCACTGACAGCAGGGTCCCCGTCTCAGGGCCCGGACCCCGACCAGGGCTGAGAGCAGAGGAGCGACTTGGGTGGCCAGACTCCAGCCTGTCTCTGGTTTTGACAGACAGTGGGGGTAAACCCCAGAGAGAGGATCTCCCGACTGAGCAGCTGTGGGGGAGCCCGAGAGGAAGCTGGGGGTGCCGAGCCTGGCCTTAGATTCGGGGCACTCCAGGGCGGGGTAGGGGCGGGGGCTGTGTCTCCTTGTTCTCCCTCGTTTGGCTTGAGATGGTCGGATTATCAGATGAGCTTGGCGTGTCTGCCAGGCCCCCCGGTATAATCCTTTCACTAATTTACTATTAGATGGGAAATTACTCCTCACTCAGGAATATAAGTTTTCATCTTATTTTAAGTTAGATTCTTAAAGCAATTACCGAGGCATCTGGTGATGATGTCACCCCTGTGGCCGGCGTGGAAGGGAGAGGGGCGGCCCTGGAGCGCACAGACCCCTGGGCTCAGAGCCCCTGAGCACCTAGGGTCCTAGGAGGGGCATGGTCTCGGGAGGGTGGGGGGAGTTGGGGGGAGCGGTACGTGCTGTCATCTCGGATATTTGCTGTTTGTGGAAAAACTGCTTCCCAGAACCAGCTGCCCCGTGAACCCGCTGGTGGCAGTTGCTGACCGAAACCTCAGCAGCTGGTGTCGCGGGAGCACTTTCTATTTTTAATTGTTTGATCGGAATATTAACTCATCTAGGCTCATTCCCTAGGTACGCTTTCCAGCCAGAGGGCTTCCCCCAACCGCCGCCCCCCCCCACCCTGCCCCAGCTCAGGAGCCAACTTTGAAAATGAGGAAGCCGCGATGTACACCTTCAGGAGTTTGCCAGGGACCGTATCCTGGGCGGGAGGAAGAAGAGGGCTCCTGGCTGACCCAGGGGAGGTCTTGGAGTGGACCCCTGCTCTCTTACTTGTCTGGATGAGTCCTTGACCCCTGGGTCCTCAGAGGTGAAGGCCCCTCGCTCTTCCTGACTGAAGGGGGCTGTGACTATGGGCTGGCACTCTCTCCTCAGTCAGCCCTCTTGTGGGCCACCTTCAAAGGCAGAGTGGGAGAAGCTGGGGGCACCACCAGAGCAAAGTGGGGGTGGGGTGGGTGGTCCCCCGGGAGGGAAGCATGTGCCCAGTGCCTGGCTCTCTCTCTCTCTCTCTCTCTCTCTCTCTTTCGGAGGGGGAGGGGGCGCAGCTCTGTGGAGCACAGGGGAGCCGCACATGTCAGCAGTGCTCTTTCCACAGGTGGACGTCTGTATCCTCACAGCCCCCAGAGAGGGACCCCTTGTACTCGGGACAGGCCACACCGCTGGGACGAGGCTGCTGGGGGACAACCCCCTCTCACCCTGCCTCACCGAGCCCAGAAAGGGCCTCCCCACTCTCCCGGCCGGCCAGCCAGCGCCGTCCCTCTCAAGGTCACACCACAGCTGTGTACTCGCCAGGCAGCACTCACCACAAATACGCTTTCTGATAAAGTTGGCAGAAAGAGATTCCAGAGTGCAGAACAATGTCAGAAGCCACCCCGCCCCCTCCCAGTGAGGCCGGGCTTGGAAACAGGTCTCACAGCCGGTGAGGGCTGAGGGGCTGTCCCCCAGGGAGCTTGCTAGCCCCCGGGTCTCTCCTTCCTGTGGGACCTCCCACCTCCAGGCCTGCTGCCTGGGTGGTGGAAGCTGGGCACTGGGTCCTGGCCTCCAAGGGGCTCTGCAGAGTTGGAGGTGGGGTGGAGGCGGCTTCGGTGGCCCCTAGCTCCCAGCCTTCCCGCTGGCCTCTGGAGGACAAGGCAGAGTGGGGCGGGCCCTTCCCCTGCCTCTCCGGGGTCCGTCTCACCTCACTGAACCCTCTTCCCACCGCCCATCCTCCCTCTGTGCACATGGGCTTTAATGTTTTTATTACCTGTTTGACTCGCTGCCTTATTGCTTCTCCCCTTAATGGGGCCGTAACCGTGGAAACGAGGAATAAACGGCCACCAGAAAATGAGATGATTAAACAGGTCACCCTGGCAAAACAAACTCATCGAGAGGAACCTCTGGGGGTGGGGACGGACGGCTCCCCTCCCCCCACCCTGGGTCAGAAGATTGGGACCAGGTAGGGGGGACCAGGCTCACCGGGGCAGGTACAGCAGGGCGCCCCCTGCTGGGCAGTGCAGCACCTGGCCCAGCCCTCTCCGAGGCTGCCCTCCTGGCTCCTGGGGACAGAGGGAGGCACCAGCCCAGGTGCAGGCGAAGGTTGGAGCCAGAGAAGCCCCACTTCACAAGGCTCCTAACACCCTCCTTTCCCGGTATGCCCAAGTCTCCCACCCAAGGCTTTGCCTGATTCCTACATCTGTCACCCATTCTCCGTGACTCCCTCCCTGTGCAGAGAGTGCAGAGAGGTCAATGCAGGCCAGAGCTCAGCTCTGAAGCGCTCTCTGGTCTAGTGCAGCACACATGTGGGGCAGCAGCAGCAGCAACTGTGCAGAGACAGCTGGGGTCCAGGGCCCTGTTGGCTTTGAGGCGCTCAGAAGCCCCGAGCCTGTGCCAGTGCAGCACCCTCAGGGCATGGAGAGCCCATAGGAGAGCCCGCAGCCAACTCCAGCAGCGGCAGAGGCAGTCCAGGAGCGGTCTCAGTGTGAGCCCACCCCCACTTTGTAGCCTCATGCCCTGGGCTGGGTCAACTTAGTTGGAGGGGCACTGGACCTTGGGAGAAGGACCTAGCGAGGACAGACACTGCTCAGGGAGTGCGGCCTGCCCTGGTTGGGGGTGGGGGAACACCAGAAAGGGAGGTAGCGACCACCAAGGGAGGAGGAAGCAGTCTCAGACCACTCACTGGTCACTGCCCTCCCCCTCGTCCTGGATCCTAGCAGGCTGCAGGGCTCAGTCTGACCTGATCCGGGACCTTGCCAGCACAAAGCCACGGCCCCAGGAACCCCGGCAACCTCCCTCACACCATCCTAGACCCCGCTCCATTCCTTCCCAGAAGCCTGGTCTGGCGAGCTCTAGAAGACCTCAAACCCTGCTCCTCCAGGACTGGCCAGCATCTCCTTGTCTCTTTCTCCCCTAGCGGAAGAGGCATCAATCAATCCAGTGGACCGCCTCCCCCACAGTGGGATGGCCACGATCCAGTCCTGTCCCAAGATCTAGAAGATGTCCCTAGGCCTAACAGCTACCAGGACGTCACAGGGACGTGCCGGGCCCTGCCGGGCCTCCTTGGAGCAGGGCTTGTGGAGCCTTGAGCTGTCGTGGTACTCAGGGGTCACTTAGACAAGCAGACCCTCAAGGAGGCAGAAGGCCCCCTGCCAGCCTCTTATCTTCTTCCAGAGCCAGCCACGTGTGGGGCTCTGAGAGGGTGGGGGAGGCGGGGGTCAAGACTCAGGCAGAAGGACCGCATTTCCGAGGACTGGATGGGCCTGGACAAGAAAGGCAGCAGCCTGTGGGGACCCCGAGCTTGCTCCAGTGGGGGGCAAGGGATGCGAGAGGATGGGGGTTGGTTGGAGGGGCCTCCTGCTGGCTGGTCTCCATCTTTTCACAGTCAAAGGCCACTCCTGGCCCGAGCTGGGGGCAGCCCGCCTGCGTGTGGACACGGTGCCTTTGCTCCCCTCTCCCAAGGGGCCTGGCCTGCTCAGGGGAAGGGCCATCTCCCCTGGTGCCATCTCCCCAGATACTCCGAGTGTCTTCCACACCGGAAGTGGGATGTCCTCAGGGAGCTGGGGTGTGGAGCTGCAGGCAGGAGGGCTGACGGGGTGGGGGTGGGGCCCTTTCAGAACCCATGCAGGTGGGGCTGTCTGCTCTTCCCTGTGCCCGGGGCCACCTCCTTCCGTGCCCCTCCTGCTCCGGCTGTACCCTGGCCTTGCTACCCCGGAACAGCTGCCGCTCGCCTTGGGGACCCGCAGGCGGTAATTACTACAGAGCCACTTCCTTCCCCTCGGAGGAGGACGGAGAGAGGGAGGCGTGGGGAGGGAGCAGCCAGCACAGAGGCTGCGGATGAAGGTAGGGGCATCCCTCACCTGGCAAGGAGGCGCCTCCCAAGCCCCACCTGCCTCCTGTCCAGAGAGTGGGCAGGGCCCTCAGGCAGGGGCAGCAGCTCCACGAGGACTCTCACCCAGGCCTCCAAATGCGGGGATCCATTTATTTTACTTCCCCTCCTCACTGGGGAAAGATCAACAAGGGGACACAGCTGGGGGGAGGAATCAGATGGTGTCAGCCCCCAGCCCCTCTCTGAGGATCCGCCGACTGGGCCTACCAGGGAGAAGGGGGTCCTTTCAGATCTGTTCAGTCTCTGGTTCCAGTTGGGGAATAAACCCCAGACCAAATCCAACTCACTGCCATCGAGTCGATCTGGACACAGAGCGACCCTACGTTTGGTTTCTGAGACGGTGCCTCTCCTTTCTCCCACAGACAGGCTGGTGGGCTTGAACTGATGGCCTCGCGGCTCGCAGTACCCGCAGTACTGACCCACTGTACCAGCTGAGCTCTGCCCTGATGACTTCTGTCTAGTGCGAGAGTCCGTCTCAGTACAGCCCAGACTTGTCCGTTTCTGCAGACCTGCCATCAAACCGAAGGCCACAAATGACTCGCTTCTTGTCTCAGCCAGTCGGCCCCCCACCCCCACCCAGGTTGCCTGGTGAAGGCCTCAGATACAATCGAGTCGGGAGTCAGAGAACCAGAGAAGGCAAAGGACATCTGACGGCCAGTTCCCTCCAAACTTCACGATCAGTCTCTGTGCACAGGGTCCCAGGAAACTCCTCACTTCCCCGATAGGCCCCATCTGCCCATGGCCCAGATTGCTCCTTCCTGCAGCAGACTGGAGGAGCCGCTGCCCACCCTGACGGTCCCTCCTGAGATTCTTTCAGTGAGTGCATCGGGCCCACGGAAAGCTCCAGGAAGGAAGATCGAGGGCACCCTGTTCTCCCTAACCATAGCCTGGAACCTTCCCTCTAGACACACTACGCGAACTTCCCACAACCAGACCCGAGGGTTCCCAGAAGCCTCCCTTCCCGCAGCCTTGGTCTGGAGTGAGAGGCCGATCCAGGAAGCTCTGTGAGCTCAGAGGCAGATGACACGTGGGGCACAAGTTGAGCGGAGCACAGCGGGTCAGGGCTGAGGAGGCCACGGCTTCTATTCCCTGGTCAGGCATCGTCTGGTAGCAGCTTGCAGCCTCCCTTCTCCTACTTTGAGACTGCGTCCCCCAAAGCATGTCCCCCAAGTCACGCTCATCCAGTGGATTCTGCCTCGGGGCTCCTCTAGGGGACAGCCTCGAGAGGCTGGTGGTCTCCCACTGCTGACCTTGTGGGGGGCAGCTCCGTGCAGGTCACCGGGGCTCCTTCAGAAGCGCACTAATGAGCCTTCCAGGCCGACTCACAGAAGCAGCCTAGAGCATGCAACCCCATGGGGACCTGGAGTCCCAGTGGAGCTTGCCGAGAGGGCTGGGGCTGGGGGTGGGGACAGGGCAGCAGGCCGGGCATAGGGAGGCCTGGACCTGGACCGCAGGCCAAGGCCACCTGCACGGCTTCCTTGCAGCCTGAGCTCCCTCTCTTGGCCACTTGGCCTTGGCCTTGCTGAAGTCCACCTTCCATGCTCTGGCTCCTCTCAGGGCCCTTTGATGAGAGAGGGGTGCTTGAAGCAGGTCCCCGGAAGTCAGAGGCCAATGTCTGATCACAGCCCAGGCTTGTTTCCATAGCCGCTTTCCACTTCTGCTTCCAGTTCTGCTCAAGGCCCGCCATCAGCCTGGTAGAGGCCTAATCCTAGGGCGCTTCCTCACTGCAGGATGGATTTACCTGGGTCTGAAAGCTTCCTCCTCTCTCCTCCCCCTCCTGCCTCCCCCCTCCCCCAGGGAAATCACTCTAAAAGGGCCTAATGGAACCCTGTCCCCTTCTCTTCCTCTCTCTCCTCCCTCCCTCTCTCTCTCTCTCTTTTTTTTTTATTAGCATTTGTGGAATTTATTCCCAAACTCTCCTAATCTTCCGTACACAACCATTTGATTTGCATAACCCAACCCCCTCTCATAAAAACTGGCTGCTAGTTTAATTAAAAAATGTAAATTTGCTGTCATCTCGGGGCCTGGTGAATTAGGACGACATCGGCATTTTTTATTGCTAAAGACGTCCAGATTGATCCAGCCCTTGGCTGAACTATGGTGGGGGAACCGGGGTCCACATGGCCCCGGAAGGTCTTGAGGTTCTACTGTTCCTGCCTAAGAAGCCAAGGCTCTCACCCACCATCGCATGACTTAGGAGTTGGGGCGCTCCCTGACCAAGAGGCCTTGGGGTGGGGGGGCAATGACTGGTCCAAGAATCAATGCCTATTGGGCCCCTGTGTCTCCAGCCTTCTCGTGCGTTACAGGAGAGGGCCACCACAGAAGGTGCCAGCGCGCACTCAGAGGCAGAGAGAATCATGTGAGCCGTGTAAGCAGTGGCCTCGGGCCGGAGAGGTGGTCCTCACCTGGCCTGTGCCTGGCAGTGTTCTGAATCTGGGCTCCATGGCTGGGTCTGGAGTCAGCCTGGAGGTAGGCTCAGAGAGGACCTGAGAGCCACCCCCACCCCCACCTGTTTTCTTTTTGTGTGTATGGGGGGTGTGGGGGGGTGGTGGTGCTTTTCTTTTGAAGTTCTGAGATTAAGTGAAACTTGCCAGTTCAAAGAAGAGGCTGAGATGTGATCAGCAGATGACTTCTCCAGGAAGCAGAACTGTGACACTGTGGACCTCCCCTCCCCCAGTGGCCAGAGTCCAGGCTGGGGGCCTGGCGGCTCCCGCCATGGACAGCAGGGACCAGCTGACCTCAGGGGCCCTTCTAGTTTCTAGGAAAAAGTTTCGAGTCCTGTCCCTTGAGTGGCCTGAGAAGCCAGGCTCCCCATGGCCCGGGAGAGATGTCACAAGAGGTTCTTCCACTGCTGCCTGCTGGGCTTGGGAGTCCTCCCTGCAGTTCCGTCACACCACACACACACACACACACACACACACACACACACACACACCACCTCCGAAGGGCTTTGGAGTCATGCCCCCATGGCACAGTTGGCACCGGGCAGAGGGATGGAGCCAGCTCCAGTTGGCACCTGGTGATGGCAGGAGGAAGATGGGGTGGGGGGGCCCTCCTTGCAGCTGAGTAATGCCTGGGTCCCATGTGCCTGGCCACAGGCAGAGGCTTGCCCAGCCCAGGCTAAGGGGCGGTGCATTCCTTGCCCCCGCCCATTTCTAAGTTCTGGTTCTTGGCTGGGATGGGTGGGGGCCCCATTTCCGAAGAAAGGGGGTGGGGCTTGAGAGGGAGCTGATGAGGTGGCTGATTAGAGATGGGAGTGGGCTGGCTCCCTGCGGGGGTGGTGGGCAGGGCGTGGACACCTTCATCACTTTGCCCAGCAGGTGGTGTTACACCCTTCCTGGGCACAGGCATCCTGTGGCACCTCCATATCCGATTATCCAAGATCACCTGAGGGGTGGGGGCAGCAGTAAGCTCCATCCCCTCCCACAGAAAAAGTTTTGAATTCTCTTGGAATCCAGATGGCTGGGATCCCTGGGGTTGGAGTGATTTTGAACCAAGTGCCAAGAGGTCTCCTGAAAGTCACCTGTAAGTCAGAACTGTCTTGCTAACCAGGAAAGACCCTTTTGCTTCGGGCATTTTGGAAAACCGACTCTCCCGGGGGAGGGCCGGAAGCTGTGTTTCAGGGTGAACTGCTACTGTGAAAACACCCTTTGGACCTTGTTTCAACGGCAATGGGAGTAAGGTGGTGAGGAAGACTCCTGGAAGTTCTTTCTTCTCTTTGAAATATCTCCCACTCCCGGCCGACCCGACATGCGTGGATTGCCCTGATTCGCAAACTGTATATCCAATACACGTTGACCAGTCTCTCTATTGGTTCAGTGGGATTTTTGTTTTAACAACACTGACAAGCACACATCTCCCTCCTACAGCCTGCTGCCATAACCCCTACTGCAGCCCCCCCCTCCCAGAGCTGCCTTCCTCTAACTCCCCTTTGACCTCAGAAGGTCAGAGGTCAGTTCAGGGGTTCCACACCGTGTTGTCCCAGGGAACCGTGCCAGCCATGAACTTGGGCCTACGACAAATACTAATCGTGACAGCCACTGTCACTAGCTATGCTGTAAGTAAAGCAGTAAAGCAGACGGCCCAGAAGGGGTCTCAGTGAATGAAGCCATTTGTTTGTTATTGATGAGTCCCCAACCCCACTTTTTAATTCGGGAAGAACACTCTGATCTCATGTGGGGGAATGGAAAGCATGAAAAGCTTAAAAAGAAACCTCACTCGGGGCTCAGGCTGGAACCCCAGGAGGGAAGAGATGAGAAACATTGTATAAAATCACATTGAAACCAATAAAACACCCAAACCTGGGGCTCCACTCTGCCCCCGGCCAGTGGCGTGCTAGCTGAAGCCCTGCCTCTCTTAGGCACCCCCAAACCCAGACACCCACATTTAATAGTTTGTCTGGTCCACTCCCCTGCTGAGGTGGGGGCTGAAAAGGGGGACTGGGAGAGAGTCCTGGGCCCCTCGCTTTGAACTGATAACAGCCGCCTCATCCCACGGACTCTCAGGTGAAAAATACTCATTAGCCATAATAAGCAGCTTGATCATCCAACACAGCCTTGTCCCAAATAAATTAAATTCCTTTACCTTGAGACAGTCACCCCGAAACCAGACTAACCACCTTTCCCAACAGGACGCTGCTTTCAAAAACTCAACCACCCCCCACTAAAAAAATAAAAACACACACCCCATCGCCAGACACCCAGATCTCCTGCAGGGGGAGAAACACGAAAACACACACACACACACACACACACACACAGCATAAAAACCCCCACCAAAAACCCCCGAACGCCACTCTGTGGGTGCCCCCTACCTCCTCCCCCCTCCCTTCTTTCATAATGACAAGCATCAAATTAGTCACAGCCAGTAAGCAAGTACCAAATAATAACAATCATATCACCCCAAGTCTCACAATCTGGAATCCAGGGCGAGCCCGGACGGCCAGCCCCCGCCCCTGGCCGCCCCCCCCCCGCGCCCCGCCGGCCTCAGCTGCCACCCCACTCGGTTAAAAATAAGAACTTCCGTCCCAGAACCAAAAGAAAAGTGAAAGAGCTTCCTGGGTTCCCCACAGCCGGTACCTGTGCCGAGATCCATTCTCCTCTGTTTGGTCCCAAACTCTTCGGGGAACGCCCAAAAGAGAAAAACAGGGGAGAAGAGGGAAATCGGTTTAGAGGTCCTCGGTGCCCCTCCAGGTCCCATCGCCCCCGCCCCCCACTCTTCCCACGGCCCCCGACCACCCCCACCCCCCCGACGTTCGCAGGAGCGACGGACGCCGGAGCTGGGGGACCCCGAAGGAGGCGGGCAGTGAGGGAGGGTGAGAAAGTTTCTTCCCTGGTTTGCTCGCTCGCTCGCTCGCCCGCCCGCCGCGCGCCCCGGCACGGCCCTCGGCGCCGCTCCCCCCGCGATCGCTCGCTCGCTCGCTCGCTCGCCCGCCAGTTTATTAAACTAAAAGAGAAACTCCGCGGGCCTTCCCGGGACACCCGCCCGGCCGGCCGCCCCGCGCCCCCGCGCCCCGCGGCCCCCCGACTCCCCCCGCCCCGCGCCCGGTACTCACCATAGTCGGAGAGTCGAAAGCCGAATTCACTTAAATAATCAACTTTCATAATACTTAATTAATGCCTAATTGCAACTGATTACTCCCCGAATAACAAGTTGTTTTAAAACCCTGATGTCATTGCTCCTGACGGTAACACTCAGGGTAACAGTTTGGCAGGAGGGAGGGGGCGGGCGGGAGCGGCCGGGGGCGCTGCCAGGCGCCGAGGTGATTGGCAGCGAGGCCGGCGCCGCCTCCTCGGGCCGGGCCGGGCGCGCCGCCGCCGGCAGGTGAAGGAGCCCCGCCGGCCCGCCCCGCGCGCCCGCCGCCGCCCCGCGCGCCGCCCGCCCGCCCGCCCGCCCGCCCGCCTGCCAGCCAGCCGAGCCGGGATGCCGAGTGAATGGGCTCGGCCGCGCCGGCGCGCGCCCGCCCGCCTTCCCCCGCGCGCGCGCGCGCGCGCCCTCAGCGCACCGGCTCCCGCGGCCGCCCAGCCAGGGCCGCGCGCCGGCCCCACAGACCCGGCTCCCGCCAGCTTCGGACCCCGGGAGGAGGGGCCGGGCCTCCGCGCGCCCAGCGGGGTGGGAGGGGGCGTGGGGGAAAGCCCTGCGGAGCCGGGGTACCCGGGCCGCCGCGCGTGCACCCGTGTCCACTCTCGGACCGCCGGGCGCGCGCCCGTGTGGTCCGCCTCTGCCGCGCGGGACCCCCGCCACGCGCGCCGACCCCTGGCCCCGGGCCTCGGCCCCCGGCTGCGCTAACTTTCTCGCGGGGGCCGCGGCGATCGCGCCCACCTCCGCGCGCGGCCGGCGCCCCCCGGGGACCCGTTGGCCAGGCTACATAGGCTGGCGGCTAATGGGCTTCCAAGGGGTTCTGGTTCCCCGTGCTTAGAGTTTCCTCGTTTTTTGGTGTTCTGGGTGAGTTCGGGGAAGAAAAGCCGCCCGGGCAGCGCGTCTGGGTGTGTCGGTAAACAAGCTCCCGAGCACGCTCCCCCGCACTCCGGCCCGAGGGGGCGCAGACGTGGCCAACGCCTGAGATGGGCTTTGCCTTAAATGGATGCTAGCGTCCTGTGGACTCGCCTGCCTGGGTGCCCTGTGCACTGGCTGGCCTGGGACCTCTGTCCCCCATCCCCACCCAGGAGGGGGTAGGGACCCACACTCCTTTCCTAGTTCTGCCTGGATCTCCTGGCCGGTCTCCCTCCAGCACCTGCCTCCAGGATCAACCCTGGGTCAGGTTGGCCAGGACAGTGGGTGGAAAGGGAGCTTGCTGCCCCTCTTCCCTGGGGGCGCTCCCAGACCAGAACAGCGGCATCATCCCGGCCTCCTGCCCTCCACCCTGCACCTCTGCTTTCCCTGGGCCTCAGAAAAGCCTCAAGGGTCTGAGCAGAGCACAGGTATTCCTCAACCAAACAGGTCAGCGTCCACTTCCTGGGGCTCGGGTGTGGGATGGGGGACTTCAGTTCCTGCCTCTCGCAGTTCGTCATCAGACAGAGCACTCTGTGAGAAACTGAGAAACCCGTTTGGTAGATTTTGTTGCCATGGACCCACACACTCCCAGGAGTCCCTGCTGTAGCCTTGTATGCCGAGAGGGCTGGCTTTTTGTGACCCAGGCTCTCCTGGGGCCTGGAGGGAATCAAGGAAAGTGGGTGGGTGGGTGCGGGGACAGGTGTACAGGGACTTGGCAGTTTGTTCGCGATTCCCACCCCCTCCCCCCATGTGTCTAAGATCACCTCTGGTCCCTTTGCCTATTTCAGGAGAAGCCACACTGCCTAGGGATTCTGGAGAGGCCCAGGTGCTCTCTGGCCTTTGGGCAGCATTCGACAAAATGGCGCTGGCCTAGTTTTGCAATATTTCTATTTTGCAAAGGGAGGGGCCCAGGGAGGCCTTGGGGCAAAGGCGGCGGATAGTTAACAACCTACTCTTTTTCCTACTTTTCCCTTATTTTTCTGTATCCTTTTTCCGATTGATTGGGGGTTCCAGATGGCCTTCCTGGGAAATTTAGCATCTTCCTTTATTCAGCCATTTTTTCCCCCCCCTGGTTGACCTACCGCTAGCCATCCACTACCCTCAGGCCTGCCTCAGCCCTCAGCAGGAACAGCAGCCAGACAGACGGAGCAGCTTCGCGGAGCCTCTCTTGGCTGAAAAGCCCCCAGTGGGGAAAGAGAATCCTTTAGAGAAGCCAAACGATGTGTCTTACCCCACCCCCACCCCCACACACCCACTTCGGCTTGAAAGCTCAACTACTAGCATTGGGTCACGCTCCTCAGATGAGACCCCAGACTTTGCCTGCGACCAACCAGGGCTTCTCTGGGCTACACATGCACCTTTAGGCCCTAACCGCCCAAAGCAAGGGCTGCCCTCCCTGGCAGCGGTGGGTCTACGCCCACAGACGATTCCAACGACCAACATCCCATCTCCAGCCCCTGCTTCTCCCTGTGAGCATCTGGTGTATAGACAGAAACCTGGGAAGCCAGTGGAGAAAACAAACCAGAAAAAACAAATTCACTACGAGAGAGAGAGAGAGAGAGAGAGAGAGAATTCAACTCACAGAGACTCTACAGGGTACAAGTGCCCCCGGGAGTTCCCAAGACGATAACTCTTTATGGGAATAGAAGCCTGGTCTTTCTTCCAAGGAGTGGCTGGTAGTTTCAAACTGCTGACCTTGCGACCACTACTCCACCATGTAACCCACTGTTTCCCTACGGGCTCCTGAGGAGGGCAAGGAAAAAGGGGTGATTCCTGGGTGGGTTCAAAGAAAACTACAGGTGTGGGAGCTCCCTGAATCCATAAGCCGTACATGGGAGCTTCTGGAGCCGATGGGCAGATGGGTCCAGGGCCTTACCCGTGAGGAAGGGAAAGGAAAGGGTTTTCTTTTCCAACTACTTAGGTGGGGCCAACTGGATCAGCATCCCCTTAGCTCTGGGGCCCCTGGTGGCCAAAGACAGGAGGGGAAAGCAGGGCAGGCAGGGCCAGCTTGGGGGAGCAGCTCTGTCATGGGGTGACCCAAGTCAACACAGAAGACGTGGCAGGCTTGCCCAAGAGCCAGGGGTCTCCCATGGAGACCCGAGTCAGAGAAGGCAGAGGGGAGGCCAACTTTAGGGCTATGAGGAGGCTGTGGCATGACGGTGGTGGGGGTGTGAGTCAGGGGTCACATAAGAGAGGGGTCCCCGGGTTCCTCCCGCTATTGCCTCAGGGGCGCGTGCGTGTGTGAGGCTTGGACATCTTTTGAGGCCCTGCCTCAGTTTTGCATTTGACGGTCTTGAAAGTGGTGACAGCAAGCTAATCCGGGTCAAATGCTTCTCCCACTGCCCTGATGGCCCCTCTTTGACCCCGAGGCTCAGGCCACAGGGAGGACATAGCACCTGGCGCTCTGGGGCTGGAAAGCCCAATGTCACAATTGATACCAGTCTCCAGCCCTGGGCCCGGGGCCACCAGCTCCTCTCACCCAAGAAGAGGGGACCCTTGCAAAACTGTTCTGCCCTCGTGGCACCCCACCTCAACACCAGGGCCAACTCGGCCCTCCTCAGCTGGCCAACCACTCTCTCTGGCTCCCGTGCCCCTCCCAGGCCCAGTTTGCCCACTCATCTCGTCTTCCTCCCGAGCTCGGGGCCTGCTCACTCAGCAGGCCGTATCTCAGGCTTTATCTGCTCTCATTTTGAATTTGTAACTTTCACATAAACTGGAACAAAGCTCCTTTTGTTCCTGCACCCCACCCCAAGATCCCAATAAACTGGTTCCCTCGGAGGCGACTGGGCCAGGGCATGGGAGCCTTGGCCAAAGGGCCGTGTGTGCATGTGAACAAGCGTGTTCGCACCTGTGAGGATGGCTGTGTGTGTGCGTGTGATGGAGGGAGGGGGTGGGGGGATGGGGGAAGCAAGAGCCGCAGGTGGGGAGGTAGAGGCAGGGTTGGGAGACACTATGGGGTGGGCAGGAGGGGCAGGACAGTCCGTCAGTAGGGCATGAGAGGGCACTACATGAGCGGGTGTCGGGCCAAGGGACAAATGGGGATGGGAGGGGGGAAACAAAGCGGGCAACAGCAAAGCGGAGGGTAAAGCAAGGTGCCGAGGCCACGCTAAGTGTCAGGCAAGGCGGGAGTGCATTATGGCCATAGAGGGCTGGCACAGCCGCACGCCCGGCCCCCTAATCCTGTTAGCCAGCAATCTCCATTCCGAAAGAGCTTCATTTCTTTGTGAATATTTGTAAACTAGATATCTAATGGAAAATTATAGGAAAATTATAGTGAAATTCATGACGGAGAAATCCGATTATCCCTAATTCAATTATGCCATCTTAGCCCACACAGCACATTTCCCATTTTTTTCCCATAAATACCGATGCCAGGGGTCCCGGTAATCAAATAAAATTGAAAATCATCTTCCCATTAAATTCAATTAGCCGCAATTTCTAAAGCCTATCAGAGATTTTAATTACTAAATTATAAAATTCTCCAATGCTAAATTGAAACCAAAAAAATTGCACATCCTTCTATTTCGGAGAGAAAAAAAAAAAAGGCCAGCGAGATCCTTGAAAAATGCCCTCTTCTCCGTGCCCAGCTCCAAAGTGGGTGCCTTACCTGGAAGGACTTTCCCAGGGCTGCTCTTTTCCCTGGGGGAGAGAGGCAAGGGGGGCCGAGGGAGGAGAGGGCTCAGGTAGGGGAGGGGCAGTAAGCCGAGGGGCAAACCACACCCCCACAGCCCCAACCAGCTCTGGGCTGTGCCCGGCCGGTGGGGAGGACCAGCCCGCCTCACTGTGGCTGACCTGGCTCCTGGCGTGCCCTCCACCCTGCTCCCACCCAAGCCTTCCCTAGCTGCCAGCTTCCGTAGCCCCTGCACTGGACAGGGCTCAGGCCCTGGGTGTGGCCAGATCCCGGAGCTCTGTGGGGATATAGCGCAGAAGCAGCTAGCTTCTTGTTCAAGGACCCTCTCCGTAGTCACTCTGCCGGCCCAGGATGACTTGGCTGGGTCAAGGCAGGTGTAGATGGAGCTGGCTTCCAGGGAGTAGACAGATATCCTGGGATGGGCCCATGGCCCAAAGAGTTCCCCGGACAGGGGTTCTGTGGGTAAGGAGACCGGAGAGCTGTTTGTTGGCTTATGTCTTCTCTCTCCCTACACCCCTGCCTGATTGTCTGTCCTTTGCACCCTCTCCTGGGAAACCCACAGGCAGCCTTGTCCCCGGCTGGCCAGAGCCATATTCCTGCCCCTGGAGAGAGACTCACTCCTTCATTCCTTCACCGGCTTAGGGAAGGGCTGGCCACAGTGCCAAACAGTAGCCTCTTCTCCCCCTCCCTCCACACACCCCTCAGGCCACTTACCCTGCTCTAAAGGGTGCTCTGAGAGTCAGGAGAGCCTGGGGAGGTGGCATCAGAGGGGGCATAGAGTGACCCGGAGGCGGAAGCCCAACGAGGTGGCTGGGTGGGCCTCAGAGGGCGCCGGCCCTGCCCGGCGGCCCACAGCAGAGGAGCCGGCAGCCCAGCACCCAGGGAGCAGAAGCAGGTTTAATTTGCCAGGCAGCCAGGAGTGCCAGCAGGGGAGGTACCCGCAAACAAAACAAAAACAAAAAAGTTAATTATCTTTGGCTTTTTCTTAATAAATATCCAAACTGGCCCGGCCGGATCCTCCGCTTTGGAGGGAGAGAGAAGGAGGAAAAAAAAAAAAAAAACAACCAAGCAAATCCACCAGCCTAGCTCTCCCTGCTGTCTCTCTCTCCTTTGTCTCTCCTCCTACAGGGGCTATCTCTGGCCAGCCAGGGGTAGTGTCCAGAAAACCTTTTTCTTCTTCTTCTTAAACATAAAGTTTTGGGGTGTGACCGAGAAGGGAGGGGGTGTTGGCAGAAGAGGAGTGGGAAGAGACAGCACAGAAGCTGGAGAGGGTGAGAGAAAGACAAACAGGAGGAATGACGGACGCGGGGAACGGAGAGAGTCAGACTGCTCTCTGTGGGCCCAGCCTGTGGGTCCAGGGACTGTCTGGAATGCTCTGCTGGCACGTGACTCCGGTTGTAACGATCAAGAGGCAGAGGGGCCTCGAATCTTAACCCCCAGAAACCTTCGAAGGTCTCCGCGGGCACTTCGACTCCCCCGTTTGGCCACCGGCTGTAGTGCCAGCCCTGCTCCACTCCACTTTCCCCATCCCCCGGTCCGAGGAAGGGGGCCTGTGTGAGATCCAGGAGAGGGGCTGGGGGCACCCTGGGAGGGGTGTGAGACTTTCCGGCCCAGAATTGCAAGCCTACCTGGGGGAGGAGGAAGAGAGCTACATGCTACCGCCTGGGTCTACGTGCAGGGGTGGTGCTTGTACAAGCCTGTGCCCCTACAGTGAGAAGCATGCAGGCTGGCATGCTTGAGTGTGGGGGCCAGCTCGCAGCCGATGGGTCCCACGTGGATTGCTGGAGCCTGGCTGCTGGGGCGCAAACCCTTGCCCCACCTCTCTGCTAGCTGGCTGCACCCCTCAAAACCAAGTCAGTGACCCTCTCTGAGCACCAAAGGGACATCGAATTCAGTGGGTTGTGGGGGTCTGGGGGTCAGGGAATGGACAGGGTTGCTTTGAGGACGCAGGTCCCTGCTGGGGAGAGATGGCATGTCCTCCCGTTGGATAATGTCAACACTTGGCACCATCGGATGGATGGGCACTTGGAAGGGTCAGCTGTGAAAAGAGGAGGGAGATTGGCGTCTCCATCGGCATGGCAGTCAGCTCCCAACACACGGCTGGGCACAGAGTCGGCGCTCCAGGGGGAAGGTCAAACAGAGCAGGACAGGTGGTGGGCATCCCAGGGCCTGTGGCCATCTCCCCCAGGCCCTGGCACCCAGGCCAGGTCCCCCAGCTAAGCTGCCCTAGGACACTTGGCTGGGGCTCCCGGGTAGCTGCTTGCAGGCAGGGAGGGCCAGGCCCACGGCTTCCTGCTGCCATCTTGCTGGGGGTGGGGGAGGGGCCCCTGGAGAGGAGGCTGCCCACCGTGGCGGGCGGCCGCCTGGGCCACACGCTCTCCCCGTCTTACAGAGCGCTCATATTTTCCATGTGCGGCAGACCGTGAATTCACCTTCATACTAGTTACAGGGTTATTTAGCTTCTCCTGACACTGACAATCACCAAACTTTAATTCGACGCTTGGCTTCTCCCTGCTGTGCCCTCTGCCCACCCCCTGAATCCCTGCAAGAGGATGGGAAGAGCCGAGGTCCAGCCCCTTGCCCACGCCTGCCCTGCAGAGTGATGGGAAGCTTGGGGCCGGTAGTTGGGAGAAGACTTTGATGGACAGTAGGTGGAAGAGGGGCTGGGAGGGAGGGGGGTGGACTGGAGGCAGCACCAGGACCAACAGGGAGCCTCTGTCCGGTTAGGGCCTGACCTCCATGCCTTCAACCTGACACCCCTCCTGTTTTGAAGGAAGACCCGCTGACTGCGCGTCTGAGGGCTGGCAGCCCCGGCCAAGACAGATGGGGCCCGGCCTCTCTGAGCTCCCAGGACCAGGGCTGGCACGGAGTTGGCGCCCCTGCCCTACCGCTGGACAAGCAGATGCTCGGCTGGCAAGCGGCCCAAGGGAACCGCTGCCCATAGCCCTTCTCTCTTGCCTGCCCCTCCAGTCAGATGTCTGAGCGGAAAGGAACTCTTGGCCATCCCTTGTTACACACCCATGTCACACGTCCCCAGGACTGGTGCAAGGACACAGGGCCAAATCTGGCACCTGGGCGCCTGCCCACCTGAGGAGCTGTTGCCACTGCAGCTATCCCATGGCCAGTCAGCCCCGCAGGTCTTTGTCTTTCTGGTCCCTCGGCTTGGAAAGGCCCCTCCCTTTAGTCTCTCCTGTGCTCTGACATGCCCTTTCCAGGAGTGGGCCACGGTCCCAGAGACCAACAGAGATCTCAGACTGGTCCTCACAGCCTCCTGGTCACCGCCATCCGCTCTAGCACCTTCCGGGTTTGTGCCGAGAACTGCCCAGATGGAATCCCAGGACCCTTAGCACAACATCCACGCTGGCCCCACCGGCCACTGCCTATGCAGAAAGGGACTCAGGTGGGCAGCACAGCGGGGACGGGACACGGAGATCGAGGGGTATGACCACTCCGTGGTTCGGTGCTGCCAGATGGGGAAGGGGCCCTGGTGGCCTGGGGCAAGAAAGATGTCAACAGCCCGATGGGAGAAGGGCCTTGTTGACTGCAAACTGTCCATTATGGCTTAGATTATCAGCATATTGCGCAGGGCTCTCTGCACGATGCCGGGGAAATCCAATACGCTGAAAGGTTAATGCAATCAATTAGGGTGACAAGGAAGTGAAGGAAAGCCTTCCGAGTGGATAGAAAGGAGAGCGGGGACAGACCACGGGAACGCGCCCTGGTGTTGGAGGGGGCTGGATGGGCGGTGGGGAGCTGAGGAGAGAAAGGAGCTTGTGGGGGGCAGAGAGCTGGACTGGAGAGCAAAGAGAGAGTCACCAGACCTGAAGAGGCCACGGACAGAGCAGAGAAAAAGACTCACAGGAGTGGCCAGGAGCCCCTAGCGCATCTCAGGCCTCTGACAGCTCCCTCTCAGCCGCTGCCCTGCCTCTGGGCTCCCAGCCTGCTTCCCACAGGAGCTCACAGCAGCAGGACAAGCGGCAGAGCAGACGTCCTGGACTCTGTGCACAGCCAGTGTCCAGAGTGACCCCGGAGCCTGCTCAGCCAGAACTGCAGGCTGCCTCCAGCCCCTGCCCTCCACGGGCCCAACTCAGGCTTGGGTTCACGCCTCGGGCTTTGCTTCACCCTAGGTTCCGCTCCCCCCCACCCCACCCCCAAGCACTGCCTTCCTCAAAACAAACCCAAACTCACTGCCATCAAGTCGATTCTGACGCATCGCCATCCTGCAGGGCAGCGCAGAACTGCCCTGTGGGTCCCTGACTGGATTTCATGGGAGCAGACATCATGGGAGCCGCATCTCATCTCTCTCCCACACCACTCCTCATGGCCTATTGCTTTCCTCCTAATCATCCCTGCTTCTCTTTGCAGCACCCTGGAAAGTGGCCAGCGCCCCCACCCCCACCCCCGCATTTTACAGGGGAGAGATTGTACAACCCCCAGGGTCCCACAGCCGAAGTGGTGGGCCCGTTGATAGTCCACTGTCCACGGGTACATACACACCATCCATCCATGGTGCTTCCTGGAATTAGGAGCCTTGATTTCCCCACAGAGACAGATTCAGCAGCGGGGGGGCACGGGGGGGCGGGGACTGGCACAGGAGCACCGACCGTCTTTCTGAGCCTGAGCCTGGCATTCTGAGCCACTGACTTGTCCCATCTATTGGGCAAGGTTGGTCTGCTTCTCACCTCACACCAGAGCAAAGTGGATTTGAGGCTACAAGCTTCTCTGGAGGCTGCAGAGGAACTCTGAAGACAGGGTGGGGGGCCGGAGCAGAGAAGCAGCAGGGGGCTCTAGGCAAGTGAACTGAGCAGAGGATATGGCCAGGAGAGTAGGGACAAAGTGGCCCCCAAAGTTTATCAGGGCATGAGGTTGCAGCCTCAGGCCTGAGGCTCTCCGAGCAACTCCAGGACCAGGGCATAGAGCTGGGCCTGACTGCAGACCAAAGAACTGCAAACTTTTTCTATAAAGAAAACAAACGAAAACCCCAACCCACTACCATGGAAGCAATTCTTCTGTAGGCCAATACAGGGTTTCCAAGACTATCAATCTTTGATAGCAGACAGTCTTATCTTTCTCTCTTGGAGTGTCTGCTGGGTTTGAACCATCGATTCTGTAGTTAACAACCCAATGCCCAGGCCCCTTTGTAAGAGCCCTCTAGTAAAGGCTTTAGGCTCTGCAGGCCAGAGGGTCCCTGCTGTAGCCCCTTAACTCTGTTGAGCAAAGCCAGCCACGGGACCAAACGTCACCCAAGCAGTGTGGCTGCTGTTTTGATAAAACTTTATTTACAGGGAGTGGGCCACATTTGGCCCACAGGCTGTAGTTAGTCGTCCCCTACTCCAGAGAGTGGATACACCTTTGATACCCTTCAATCCAATGCCGGAAGATGCCCTCCAAGTGAAATGCTACTAGAGTCAGCATGGAGGGGACACTGGGCCATATACAGGGCCAAGGCCTTGGGGGAAGCCAGAAGCCGAGAGTGGAGAAGAAGAAGGAAGGGAAACGGGTCCCAGCTATTTCTAGCACCCTAAAAGCCCTCCACTGCACTACAGCTCCTTGTGCTTCAGAAGCAGGGCTAGAGGTACCAAGCACCCCACATTCCATGATATCCGACTCCCTGAGAGCGGGGAGAAGGACTGGATGGAGACTTGGGGCCCGGCTGGCCAGGGGCAGCACTGTAACCAGGGTGGTGCTGCGGCAAAGGCAGGAATCCACAGGCCCCAGTGAGAGCGCGGGGCGAGGGCCGGGCCTGCCCTACACCGGGCCGCCTCTGATCACGTTTTCAGGGCCACTGCCCGCCAGGCACAGACAATGCTGGGGGGAGCCTTTGAAGTCCCAAAGAGATGCCGCGGTGGGAGCCCGGCAAACCGCCTCCCTTTCCCTGTCTGCCTGGGGAGAGGGGGGTCGCCAGGACAAAACCCGGAGCCGTCGCAGCCGGGGCCCCAAAACGCGAGAGACAAAGGGAAAACAAACAGGTTTGGAGCCAGGCGCACGGTGCCGCGTCTGTCCCCCGCCCTGCCGTGCTGGATGATGGATGGCTGCGGCCAGCCAGCTCGCCCGCCGCGCAGGCCCCGCTATTTACATAACACTGGCGTTCCACCGGTCACCTCTGACACGGCACGGCCTGGGGCCGAGGCCCTGTGGCCCTGAGGCCTGGGGACCCGGCTGCCTGTACAGGCCAGACTAGGACTGGACAGCCCAGTGTGCCCAGCTGCAGGAGTCCGGGGCTGGGCACAGGCAAGACTCTCAGTCTCAGGACCCCCTTCCTGCCCTTGCCAGCCTCTCGAGGAGGAGGGGGTGGGACACTGGGGCCAGGGAGAGGGTCCTGGGTTCCCACGTCCATCTGGGAGGTTCTCTGAGCTTCGGGGAGGGCAGTTAGCACCACTGCTTGGGTCGATCAGCCCAAGTCTGGGCACCATGTCTACCAGACAGAGTGTACCCAGCCTGCTCCCAGCCTGGCAGTGGGCGCTGCCCTCTCTTTTCCTCCTTGGGTACCAGGCGTGCCCAGCCCCAGCCCAGGTGACATCATGGGTCCTCAGTAATCATCAGGAAGGGGACTTGGTCTTACCTTGTGCCGGGTCCCAGAGGCTCCTCACAACCGCTGGGGGTGTCACTTCATCCTGAGGGCAGGGTGGGCAGAGAGGAATACCGTTAGACTGTAGACCTTCAAGGAAGGAGGACCCGACCCCCTGAACAGCCTCCGTGCCTGCTGTGTGACCCTTCCCGGCCTAGGGAGTAGATGCCCCAGAAGGTCCAGAGAGGCCAAAGAACCCAGACAAGCCGAGCAGGTGCGGACCTAGGCCCATTTACGCAGTCTGAGACCGTGCAAGCCCAGCAGGTGTGGGTCACAGTGGAAACAGTTCTTCAGGTGCCCCCCGCTGAACTGAGAGAGGGGGCTATGCTAAGCACATACCAGCTCGGGGGTACCTCGGGGGTGCTGACTGTGGATCCTACATGCCCCTTGTGTCTGGACATCATCCCCCCTGGGGATGACAGCAGAATACAGCAGTTCCCCCCCCCCCCCCGGTTCTGTCCTCGCCTCACCCCTGCCCCAAACCATCAGCTATCATACCAGGCAAAGGGGGGCTCAGGACCAAGGCACTAATGACTTCAGTCCTGTAGGGGTAGGCTGCCTGCTGGCACCACCGCCCTGGAGCACCCCTGATGAGTGTGGCCACCCACCCCGGGGGGCTGGGTAGGAAGACAGAGGGCCACGTTACAGAAAACCCTTAGCCAACACCAGTAAGCCCAAGCCCTCCCCCCTCCTGCAGAGGCTGAGTGTGGGGAGTCCTGGGCTTACAGACCTGGCCCACCTGCCCAGGCCTGAGCCATGCCCATCTCTTGGGCTCAGAACTCACCCTGAAGGGTGGGGGTGGGGTATTTCTGTTTATTGCCTTTTCCCCTCCTCCCTCCTTCCCTCATTTGAGGCTTATCAATGATGCCAGGGGAACCAGGAACGTCCCCCATTGCCGTCCCGTTTCCGTCGGCCGTGTAATCCCCAAATCAGATTGGGGGCACTGCGGGAGGTGAAGTGACCTTGGACTGGGCTTCCGGAATGCCACCCAGTCCCACCACCCCCCCGATTGGTTCCCAGGACACAGTTGGACAGATAACACTAATTGTTCTTGACGTGTCCGCCTGAGGAGGGGCTGGCCTTCCGCTTGTTCTCGCTGTCTTCGATGGGTTCAGGCCAAGGGGACCCACAGGGGCGGAGCCCACCCTGCCAGCTGCTGGGCTGGGTGACTGGGGTCTGGAGGGACTGGAAGGCTGGGGAGGGCTGCCCCGTGAGCCCCCCGCGGCCCACCTGATGGATGCTGTCCTGCCCAGCCTATGCAGGTAGTGGGAGGATAGGGCTGCAGAGAGCTAGGAGAACCACGGGGGGGGGCATCAGAGAGGAAAAGGGGGTGAGAGAGGAAAGACATTGGAGAGGAAGGGTCGGATGAAGTGGAGGGGCAGGGAGGGACGGGCTTTCACCCATGTCCGCTGGGCTGCAGGTGTGATGTTGGGCGGAACTTGGGTCCCACCAGCCCAGGGACTCCGACTATTCCCATCACCCTGTCCATCCACTCCATTCTGCCGGCCTGAGACCTCGCCAGGCGCCCTGGCCAGCCTCCCTCGGACCCTGCCAAGCCCCCCAACGACACAACTCCAGTATCTCCCTTCCACCACCTTTCTCTCTCCTCCCCGCCTCCCCGGCAACTGTGCATTTATTAATTCATGAGGCACTAATTAGTTCTTTGTTTAATTTTGTGTTAAACAGACTGACCGGAATGATAACGACTTGCCGCGCGGTGTTGCTGTCCCCAACCACCCTGTTTCCCGACAACAAGGGAGCGCGGGAGACCAGAGCGCTGAACCCAAATCCCCCAGCAGTTGCACTTCATTAAGTCAAAATGTGACAAGAAGCTTAGAGAGCAACCCGCAGATCGGATCGCACGAGAACTCTCTGCCAGGAAACTTTCTAGGAGTTGGGGGGCGGGTGGAAGAGGGGCGGGGGGCCCCCTCGGACTCGCCCTGGGGGCGAGCAGGGGGCTGGTGGGACCGGGACATGAATGGATTCTAGAAGTCCTAGGGGATCTGGGGAGTCCCCAGGAGTTGGACCTGGCCCGGGGCTGTGGTCCCCTCTCTGCCTCTGTCGGGGCCCATGAGGGGGAGCGATGGGGCAGTCCCAGGCCTGGCAAGGAACTGGGATGCAGAAAGGACTCCTCAAAACTAGGGCAGGGGTCCGGCGCCGGGAAGACCCGAGGCGGGCCAGGCCCTGCACGCCAGGGTCTGAAGTGAGGTCTTCAGACTTCAGAGTCTCTGGGCGAGACAGAAAAAGAGAGACTTGCTCCCATGTTTTGGGGCCCTGGGGGCGGCCATGACATAGAGTGCGTATGAAATGACAATATACCCCCCGTCCCCCACCATCTTCCCACCCCTTCTCCTTCATCTCTCACCCTCCCACCAGAATACTAGGGACCCCCAAAGCTCCATGAGGCAATTCAACAACAGACAGGGGACCTGGAGCTTCCAAAGGCAGCCCCTGCGGCCATGACAGCAGCCTGTGACCCCTGACCCCTCCTTCTGTCCAGGTGAAAAAGGCAGGACCCAGTATTGTGTCCCCACCCTCTCCATAAGAATGAGGGGCGCGTCAAGACCAAACCCTGCCCTGGACTAAGACCCCTCCTCACGGTCATGAAGCCCCAGCCAATGGCCTCTGCCCACAGGACAGTGTGGCAGGGGTGTGTGGAGGCCAAACCAGCAGGAGCCCAGGAGCTAAGAAGGCTCCCCGGTGCACAGGGGCCCCTGCAGCCCTCTCCCCACGGGCCACTGCCCCGCCCAGGTGTGGCCTGGCCCTCCCACGGAAGGCCCATCCTGCCTGTCGGCCCATCGGTTAAAGGGACAGCCTTGCCCTGGCCAGTGTTAGAGCGTGGTGGTCCCCACTTGAGTCTGGCAGTCCTGAGCTGGCTTCTGTTAATTTGCTGTCAGGCTGCCTAAGCAAACCAATTAAAACTAATCATTAATTATAAAAGAGAGCGAGGAGAGGAGAGGGCGAAAGGCAGAGACGGGAAGGGGACCAGGGTTGGTGGGACAGACAGGGAAGGCTCTGGGCCTGCAGGAACTCTGGGTGGGGGGTGGGGGGCAGGAGGGACCAGGGACTCCTTGGGGCTGGAGGGTGGGCTGCAGGAGGGTGGAGAGGGACCCTCACAGGCAGGCAGTGAGGATGAGGCAAGCCAGGCCCGGGGCAGTGTGTCCTCTTTGACTGGGGCCACCGACTGCCCAGGACAGGGCCATGGGGCCTCAGAGCCCCTCGTCTGCCCCCCTCCCCCCAACCAGCTCCACAGGAATGAGGCGTGGCTGATCATGCAGTGGGGGCCAGGCTCAGGCCCTCAGCAACTACCTGCTCCCCGTCCTCCCGGCCCAGGAGGAGGCTGGAGGCAGCTGCTGAGACCCCCTACCCCGAAATGCTGCCTCTGCCCCCCTCCCCCTGCCCACCCTCTCGCCAGCTTAGCTCGGGCCCTTTCACAGGGCCGGGGCCATGTCAGCCAGCAGCTCCAGGAGGGGCAGGGCAGACGACAAGGGGCAGCGTCATGGAAACGGGCACTTTCCTGGGGAAATATTCTGTTTGGCCTCCTTCCTGCATTCAAGAGCTGTCAGGGACCTGAGTGAGAGTCACACTACCCCGGGAGCAGGCGTGACAAAACCTATTTTCTGCCTCAAATTTGATTGATTAAAAAACTTTTTAGGAAAACCATGTTAAAAGAGTGAAGAAGAAGAGGAGCGGTGTGTGTGTGTGTGGGGGGGGGGGGTAAGAGTGAGCAAGAGGGAGGGAGCAATGAGGAGACAGAAGCAAGGAGGGAGGGGCAGGCGAGAGAGTGGTGGGGAGGAGGGCTGGGGCCCAGAAGCCAGGCAGGGCCCCCCCGCAATAACGCCGGAGGACATCCACAGCCGGCCAAACGGAAAGGTCAGAGGAAGCCGGGGACTTTTACACAGTGGTTAGCAGGACAATGAAGGGGCGGGAGCAGACTGCTCCAGCAGGTAGACAGATCTAGAAGGAGAGGCAGCCTGAGTTCTGGCCTGCCCTTGAGGGACCAGCCAACACCTCCAGGCAGACAGGCGAGTGGGGAAGGTCTGAGAGATGGGAACTGGAGGGGAGTCTCTCCGGATGGGATCTCAGGTTCTTCCAAGCACAGTCTCAGGGCGGGGGTTGGGGGGGGGGGAAGATTTGGCACCCAAGTCGTGACAGAGAGGAATGGGGTCCAGAGGCAGGCTCGAGTTAGGGGCTGTCCTTGCCAGGTGTCCTCCCAGAAGTCCATGCAGCAGAGTCGAGGGCCCCATTTGGTTCCTTGGTGCTCACTTCATGGGGGTTTCCTCCGAGTCTGTGGGTTCAAAGCGCCCACAGTTCACCTTGCGGCCGAGGAATTAGCTGTGGCACCACCCTAGAGTCTGAGCTTAAACCTGCTGCCTGAGGTCGGTTCTGGCTCCTCATGACCCTCTCGAATGGAGCCATGCAGCTCCACGCACCACTGCCCCCTCTTTCTCCAGCAGAACGGCTGTGTGTGGGAAGGGTGGGGGTCGAACAACCCGCCCTTTTGGTTAGCAGACCAGCGCTTAAGCAGCATACCACCAGGATTCGGGGCCGGCTTTCCCGTCTTTGCTCCACACCTGGCACAGAAAAGGCTCCTTAGCAACTTTGAAGCGATCAGGGAAGTCACCTTGCTTGAGTCCGCCTCCTTCCGGCTGCTGGTGGCGCCTCTGCTGGAGCAGCACCGACTCCAGCCTCCCACGTCCCCAGCCAGACCCTCCTAGTCCTCACACCCAGCTGGTCCGCTCTTTCTCCCCAATCTCAAGCCCTACAGACTGATCAGGAATCAGGTGGGGCCCCCTCCCTCTTCCAGGGCCCCAGAAGTAGAGTGAGGCCCCCCGCACCCCCCAGAAAGAAGGAGTTTGTCTCTCGGGGGTATGGAGCTGTCAGACTGAAGATGCCTGCCGGTGGCCTGGTCTGTTCTCTCTTAGGACAGTGGCAGAATTCTTGCCTTCTGCCAGGAAAGCGCAGGTTCAATTCCTGGCCAATGCACCTCGGGCAGCGCCCGTCGGTCAGTGAAGGCGTGCTGGGCAGGATGCTGGGCAGATTCCGGCAGCACTTCCAGACTAAGATGGACTAGGAGGAAAAGCAGGGCCATCTCCTGAAAGCCGACAAGAACTGTGCTCAGGGGATCCTGGGGCTGGTGCTGGCTTGGGCAGCTGTGAGTCAGGGACGCTTGACAGTGGCTCCCGAGTGGGGCCGTAAGGGGTAAGGTGAGGAGGGATGCTGGCCAAGGAGCGGGCCGAGAGGCGCGTCCTCCTCTCTCTGGGCTGTTCCCCAGCCCTTCCTCCAGGTAAGAGAGCCCTCATCCGCTGCTGCCCCTGCTCCTCAGAGAACAGGAGGTTCTGACTGAGCCTGAGCTGGGTGCATGGCCCTGTGCTTGGCACGAGGAAGGCAGGCAAGAAGGAGCAGGGTCAGCGAGAGCGGGGTTTGTATAGCCCCGCCATGGGGTCCAAGCCTCTGCTTTGTCAGCCGGGGCAACCAGTCCTTGCCTCAGAGGCAGCCCATCCAGTCAGTACTTCCTGCACACCTACAGGGGCTAGGCCCTGCCTCCTACCGCCCGAAGGTATACCTCCACACAAGCTTCCACTCTGACAGCGGCTGTGAGGCTCCCAGGAAATGACGCTGCGCATGACAAACCAAGTGTTCTGACTGATGGACCCCTCAGCACAGGCTGGAGCGGCCCCGGTGTTTCTGAGATTGTCGCCCTGCACAGAAGTGAAAGTCTCCTCTTTCTAGTGGTTTTGAACTTCTGACGTGTGGTTAGCAGCCCCGTGTGAAACCCCTACATTGTCAGCGCTCCGACACCCTGAGTACAGGGTCGAGGCCATGCAGCATGCCACAGGGTTTCAAGTTGGGCTGCTGAGCACAAGGCCATCCACCATGTCCCCAGAGAGAGAGAGAGAGCTAGAAAGAGAGAGAGAGAAGGCCGCAATGATTTCAGAAACCCAAGGGAGGGAGCAAGCAGTTCTACTCTGTCCGACAGGGTTGCTTCAGGTCAGAATCAACCCCACGGTCGCAGTCTGGATACCAGGACACAGAACCTGTTACTCAGTCCCAGTCTGAATGACACCCTCAAGGAAAGAAAACGGAAATTCTCACAGCTGGGTCAAAAGCAAGGTTGTGCTAATCAGAGGAAAGAGTGACGTTGTTAAGAATGACACTCGTAAATGGACCTGTAATCCATGCCTAACGCATTGGGCCAATCTGCCAAAGAGCCCTTACGGAGGAGTGTCACAGAGACAAACTGTCACCTTGGAGACTGAGGTCTGTGGGACCCCAGCCATGGATTGTTTTTTCAGTGGCCTGGGATGCATGTGAAAGCTGGGCCTTGGGCGAGTAAGGACCACTGAGTAAGAAACTGAGGCCTTTCAACGAAGGTACCAGCAGAGCATATTAACTACGTAGGAGCTGCCAGAAGAACAGAGAACGCGGAGGGCGTAGAGATGCTACATCGGGCTACTACCTGCTAGGGCAGCAGTTCGAAACCAACAGTTGGAAGCCACCGGCGGGCGGCTCTACAGGAAGAGAAGGCTCTCCACTCCTGTAAAGAGTGGTGCTCTTGGACACCGGGGTGGCAGTGGGGGGTGGGGGTGGATTTCACATTTCAGCCCTGTCCTCTAGCCTCGCTATGGACCGCTCTGCGTTTGTCTGGAAGAGCACATCCATCTGGGTTGGCAGAACTCAGCCAGAAGGTTGCCTCCGCAGAGCGAAGATGGAGGAACGATGTCTGGTGTCCTGTGGCCACGTCCACAGGAGGGACCAGTCCCTGGAGAAGGACAACATGCTTGGTCGAGGACCAGCAAACAAGGAGGAAGACCCCCCAGGGAGAGGGACTCACATGGGGGCTGCAACAGTGGCTCAAAGGGAAGACGTGGACAGGACCCGGCACGGGGTCACCTGAGCCTGAGCCGAGGCCAGTGTCCAGTGTCACTGTCTTTGAGAAGCTGGGGCGAGAAGGAAACAGCGAGCCCTGTGCAGCGGCTCAGTCGATGCAAGAGCACCATCGTCACCTTCAAAGGCTTTTTCCTCCTCCCAGGCTAAGGACGGGCACGACCGCCTTCCCCAGGCCTTTCTAGAGTCCAGAGCCTCCACAGCAGGGGCCCCATGGCTGCAGAGAGAAAAGGCCACACGGAAAGGCCAGGGGCAGCCCCAGGGGATCGGGGTTCAGTGGAAGCGATCACGCCTCCTGTGCCACGACCCGAGTTCAATTCCCGGCCAAGGCACCTCGCGGGCAGCCACCACCTGTCCATGGAGGTCCCCATGTGCTGTTATGACGCCAAACGGCTTCAGTAGAGCGTCTAGACCAGCGCCCTCAACCTGCCCTCAACCTCATCCCTTCCACAGGGATCCTTAGTCAGAGTAGCAAAATGACAGTTACAAAGTAGCAACGAAACAGCTTTATGGTTGGAGGGGCACCACCCCAACTGTATGAAAGGGTTGCGGCATGAGGAAGGCTGAGAACCGCCGTTCTAGACTAAGACTAGGAAGAAAGGCCTGCACCTACTTCCGACAAGCAGCCCGTGAAAACAGTCTGGGGCCAGCCCGTCGTGAGGGTGGCATAGGACCAGAAGGCCTCGGGTCATTCCCCGCCCCCCCACCCCGGTTGGTTACCAGGAGCTGACGTCACAGCAGCAAGTCAGGACAAGGCTTGTTCCTCCCCAGCCCCAGCCACGGGGCCTCTTCGTAAGAAATCCGACTCCATGCTCGGATGCGCACAGCCTCCCTGCCTTGCTCCCCAGACAACTTCGCTGCAGCCCCATCCTGCGCAGCCGACGGCTCTCCCGCTTGGGGAGGGAGGTGGAGGTCCGAGGCGAGCACTGTCCCACCCCGGGGGCCTGGGGGCTCCCGACGTCGGGGAGTCCCACCTGGCTGGGAAAGCGAAGACTAAGCAGAGAGTCAGAGAGGCAGGCCCTCGGGGGCAGCCCCCCAGCCGCGCGCCTCGCCCTGCCTGCTCCGGAATGCGTGAGCGCGTACGAACCCCTGCCTTGGCCCGGGAACTGTCAGGAGATCAACAAACAAAAGCTGCTTCTTGACAGGGAGTCATTTATATTTTAGCTTCGTTCCATTATCCTAACGAATCCTTCATCAGCAGATGCAATATTAACAGCAGAAAATCAGCTCATTACATCCGGGGGGATTTCATCAAGGCGGCAATCACGCACGCTGCTCCCCAAGCCTTCAAGAGGCCAGTGCCGAGGCTTATTTATTTATTTTGTGCCTTATTTATTTAATTTTTGGGGTTCTTTCCACATAATTGCGCCGCATCTCAGATCTTTAATAAATAATTTGTAGGTCCTGAACTGCCGACAGCTTTGCTCTCCGCCCTGCGAGCGGCGTACCAGCCAAAATATTTACCAATATTTAGAAGTCATTAGGGTCGGGAGGGAGGTTCGCAGGGGACAGGCTCTTCCTCGCAGTGCGGCCCAGCTGGGGCTGCGGTGCGCGGCCGCCCCCCGCCCCCCTCCTGCACCCCACCTCGTCCCCCAAGGGACGGAGGACTCTGGGAGGCTAGGCCCACATCCGGTTCACCTGGCTGCTTAGCTGGCGTGGGCTTCCAGAGTGCTGTGTAGGGGAAGGGGAAGCCCTCTCTGAGGTGCAACTGGGGCATCTCTGGGCCAAAGGTAGGACGGCTCACAGGGAAGATCTACTGGAGGCAGAGGGCAGGGCTGGGCGAGCCCCGTACCCCGCCAGTACCTTCCGCCAGGGAAACCTTCCGCGCCTCCAGCAGGTAGGTCACCTGCATTGGAGTGATACACCTTCAGGAAGTCCCTGCTGTACACTAGGTGCCCAGATAGGCAACTGTACAAATCCAGCAGGAAGGCTGGCCCCCTTTGGCAGATGAACACATTGACATTCAACGAGCCCAATGCCCAGCCAGGGGGGGCGTGGCTGGGAAAAGTCACCCCCCAGCCCCCCTCCCCTGCAGGCTCAGCGCGGGCCACCTGCACCTACATTCTTTCCACTAGGCCTGAGCCTTCCGGCCACACGGTGGGACCTTCCGGCGGCCCCTGGCACAGGCCCACGGGGCTGGAGTGGTCCCTGGAGCTGGCAGCCCTGACCAGCCGATGACGATGACGGCGGGTTGTGGTCTCTCCCCATGGGGCCTGGATTCCTGCCCAGCGAGGAATGTGCTCCCGGGATGTCAACTCTAATCTCCCCGGTGCTCTGACAAAATTAAGCTTCAGTTTGTCCGACAACATCCCAAAGTTTCAGAAATCCAGGGCAGACTCTCTCATCAGACTGCAGGGACAAAGGTCTGGCCTGACCCTGTCACTTTCACTTATGTCTCCTGTCTGTCTCCGGCCCACAGCCTTTGGGCTGCTTCCTCTACCCTCGGCCCCTGTTCCCGGCCAGTTCTGTGGCCCCCTGGCCCCTCCAAGCCTCCGCCCGGCATTTCCCCTCCCCAAGCAGCTGGGCTAATCCCATCCCTCCACCACCGAGAGCCAGGGATTCCTACGAGTCTGACCCAAAGCCAGCACCGGGCCTGCTGGCCTGACCTTGGCCGTGGCTGCCTTCCCGCTCACTGACTTTAGGGGCCAAGAGGGTGCGAGCCGCCTGTCTGTCCGGGTGTCCATCGATGGAGGCTCATGTGTTGCTACAGTGCTGGGAGCTTTGGCACTGGGCTTTCATGTCATCACCAGATCACTCAGGGTGGACAGGTTGCTGTGGAGTGTCCAGACCAACAGAGACTAGGAAGAAAGACCTGGTGGTCTACCTCCAAAAATTAGTCAATGCCAACTCAAGAATATGGCCCAACAGAGTCTGGAAGATGAGCCCCGGCCAGGCTGAAAGGTGCTTAAAATGTACAGCGGTCCTCTGACCGAACTTGAGCATAGCAAACACCCCCCTCCCCCGAAGTCAGCACAGGGCCCCCAGCGCTCTGCTCTGCAGGAGGCTTGACTGCCTCCAGAATGGCAGCTCCCACAGCAACAGGGGGTGCTGGCTCCGCCCCTCTTCGGCTTCAGGGTCAAGCTGGTCAGCCCAGAATGAACCTCACCTTCTGTCCGGCCCACAGTCAGCTCCTGGGGCACTGGCGTGGGCAGATCTCTCTCCAATTGACCCACTCTGCAAACCACCGGGGAAACACTGGGTGGGCAGTGGCAGCAGCAGATGGAAGGCGGGGCCCACCAGAGCGCCATTAGAAGCGGGTAAGGAGAGGTGGCCATTGGGAACCCAGTTTGTTATGTTTGTGTGTGTTTGTTTAGGAGCTTAATGAAGACAGGGAAGCTTCCTGTCTCACTGACCCCAATGCCCACCCTGCCTCCCCCTCTTCGCCCTGCTCTCCTCATGCTGCTTGTCTTTCCAGAAGAAGTCAGGCACCCAAGCTGGTGGGACAGGGCACAAATGTACCACAGGTGCCAAGGGGAGACGGTCGGGGCAGGGGGACAGGGTGTGTGTGTGTATGGGGGGGAGGCACAGCTTGCCTCTGGTTCCCTTGCAGCAAAAGGTCTCTGGAGAAAGAGGGCCAAAGGCAGGAGGTGACTGCCAAGTGCCCCTGTGCTGGGTGGGTCCACCAAGGAAGGGCTACCGAGAGAACATGGGGGCAGGGAGGGCAGAGAAAGCTTGGGGGGTGGGGGGGAATGGTGCTGAGTTGTGGAAACAAGTCCTTCTGCTTCGCTGGCCTTCCCGAGGCAAGAGGGGTCCACCCTGGCCAGGGTGCAGAGGTTCCTCGAGAGTTGCCCAACTGGCGGGTGGCATGGAAAGTTCTGGAATGACCTGACCTGAGGTCTGGCCCAGAGCGTGGAGGCCCATCATAAACCCTAAACAGTCCCTCGCCTGCTCCCTGCTTCCTCCGCCCTGCTGTGCAGAGTGGAGGCCCCCTTCACAGATCTGCCAGGGTGGGTGTGGGGGCATCTTCCAAGTCTAGGGTAGTCTGCCATTTTCTGCTCCAGGCTGTCCTTGCAGTCCCATGAGACTACCTGAGGATTCACCTGGACATGGGTAGGGGATAAGCTTCTTAGAATTAGGACACAGAGGAGAACACGGGCCCTTCCTCAACATAAAAATAATAATATTTTTAGTAAATAATAGAAAGTGCTGGCTGAGCCCCGGTGGCGTAGTGGTTGTGCGCGGGACGGGGACCCACTGCGATGGAGGTTCGATTCCAGCAGCAAGGCTGGGCCTCCTCCTCCCACCACCGGAAAGCAGTGATACCCCCCCCAAAAAAGCAAAACAAAACAAAACAAAAAAGAAAATGCTGCAAAGGCCCAGAATGGAGACTGGAAATGCCTGCCTATTAACACTTACCCAGAAAGCCCCTGGGCTCCCCAACTGCACCCACCACACCTCACCAGCCCAGACCCCACAAACTCACGGCCCCCACCCCCCAAAGAAACCAACTCAAACACCAAAACCTGAAGTTTTGCACATGCGCGTGGGCGGGCACACACCACTAAAACTCGAAGCACAACAAGCTTCCAGGTTTCTGCTGCTGGATCCTTTCTGCCTGCCTCATCATCCCTCTTGCTTTCCCGGGAGTGGGGGTGCTGGCTTCTCTCTTTTCTTTCTTTCTTTCTTTTTTTTTTTTTTTTTTGCTATTTATCAGCACATTGTGTGGAGCTGAGAGGCTCGAGCCTCACCCAGCTAAATAAAGCTTTGGTATTTCTGATAAAGCCATCAAATTCCTTATCACCCTGACACCAAGTACATTTAAAGAGACACTACACACCGCCCGTCTCTCCGGCCCCACAGGCTCCCAACACCTCCTGCGGGGCACAGTTCCGATTCCAGCTGCTTGGAAACTTCAGGACTAAACCCCAAATACAGCCTCTGAGGAGGGGCGAAGGTGGGAAACAGAGGGGCCTTCCAGCTCTCATCCACTGAACTGGCCCCAGGGTGCAGGGCGTGGCAGGGCGCTTCTGACTCCAGTGTGGGACCAGACAGCCGCGCCTCCCAGTCCTGTCCTGTCGCAGGGGACAATTCCCCATGAAGACCCGCCTGCCTGGGGGACGCCATGCCCCAACCACAGCCGTACCCAAGGTGCCGGCTGGCAGGATGGGGCAGCAGGGGTCACTAGTCCGGTTCCACATGAAGCAGAGAAGCGACAGCGCCTGATCAGTCTTAGGGACGACCGTTCATCACAGACTCAGCAAAGCCCCGCCTTTTCACAGAGCCAGCTGAGGGGCAGAAGCTGATCCCATTTGCCAGAAGAGGAGACTGAGGTGGTCCGGGGCACGGGGACCCACCTGGACCCCCGGCTCAGCTCAGCGCTGCTCCTCCCTCGTCCATTTGCACAGCTCACCTCCAGACCCGACACCCTCGCCTCCCCCTTCTGTGACCCCACAAAGCCTTCCTGTGCCCCGAGCCCTCTCCCACCTCCTCAGCCCGAGCTTGGCCGCCCAGGCCCTGCGCCCACACACTGTCTGTTGCTTAAGGAATCAAATTTATTATTTTTAATTATTTTGATTTATCAAAGCAGCAGCTACAATCATATTAAGCCAACTTGGCTTCTTGGCATTTAACAGATACAGCTGCCGCAGGCCTCCCCCAGACTTCATAAAACACCCGCCTGTCCACCTGCTCCCCAGGGGGGCACCCAAGGCCCCTTCTCCAAGAATCCCAGACTCCAGGGCCACTAAGCCTTTGCCTCCATCCCTGCCCTGCCCTGTCTGGAGCACCGTGAAGCCACTGAGGGCCAAAGGGACAAGGAGGGGTGGGGACACGCAGGGCACGACTGTCAGGGAAACCACCACCTTATCCCCCAGCCCAGTGAGCCTGTTAGGGAGTTGCCTCCCGGATCCTGGGCAGCAGACACCCGCACCCACTCCACCCCGCCTGTGACTGGTCACTCGGCAGGGAAGACTGCACTTCTGCTCACAGGAGGAATGGCAGAGCCACCAGCTGTGCTGGCGACCCAGGGGGTGTCAGAGGGGAACTGTGCTCCAAGGGCTTCTAGGGCTGGATCCCCAGACGTGCATCCCCAGGCCTTTCTTTCCAGGTTCCTCTGGATGGACTTCAACACATGACCTTCTGGTCAGCACCGGACGGAGCTCAGCCTCCATCCGCAGGTACCAAAGAGGAAGGACCGCCCCTTTTGCAAATACAGGAGCTGCTGCTAATTGAAAGGTTGATGCCACTCGGCGTCTGGAGGACAGCCACGGAAACCACGCGGAGAAGGTCTGCTCTGTGGCACACGTGGCAGCCCCGAGTGGGACTCAACTCAGTGGCTCTGGCGACACCGGCTCGCCGGCTGCCCGGCACAAGGTTAGCCCTTCAAATCCACCCACGGTCCCCGGATAAAGAGGTGGTGACTGTCTCCTCTCATGAACGGCGACGGCCTTGCCAACCACAGGGCAGCTCTCCCCGGACTGTGACGCAGGACTCGTGGCCGCAAGTTTCAAGAGCACCATGGTTGTGGGGTTTTCTTGCCAGGGAAGAAACTGAAGCTCAGAAGAGTGAGGTGGTACTTCGCAGGGGCCCAGCTCGTAGACTGGGGCGCCATGGGACCCCCTGGCTTCCCTGCAGACCCCGAGCAGCAGCTTGTCCTCGCTCGCAGCTGGTGAAGTGGGGGAGACCCAGGCAGGCCGAGGCTCAGTGCTAGCCCCCCACAGCCTTACCTGAAGCTCCCAGTCTCGCCCGGAGCAGGAAGAGAGTTGGTACGACCTGGGAGGCAGGCAGGGGGGCAGAGCAAGCAGATTCACTGCTCAGTCAAGGAGCGGCTGGTGCCCCGAGGGGCTGCCAGAGGCCGGGGTATCGGGGTATGGTGTCCAAGCTGAAGCTGAGCAAGCTGCAGAGTTAAGCCTACTGGTGTGGCCCAGGAGCAGCTCCGGGGAGGCTGGGGGACCCCCCGAAGCAGAAGCAGCCCCCTCCCACCCCCAGGAGGCAGGCCCAACATTGTGGAAGTGGCCGGAGGAAGAGGCACATGGGCAGTGGAGGAGTCAGCCAGGGGTACCCGGAGTCCCTCTGCCGTGACCCCTGCCGTTGGGAGAGGCCCGTGCTTGCTTCAGCGGCACATGCACGAACACTGGAAGAGGGGCCGGGTGGTCTGTTTCCAGAAGTTCACAGAGCAGCTTACTCTGCATACGCTGGGTCACTGAGAGCTAGCCCAGCTCTTTCTCAGGTGGGGGGTGGCGGTGCACACCAGGGCCGGGACACACCCGCTGGTCCCTGGTGCCCTGACCCGGAGACCCATGGCCTGACCATGACGAGCTGCAGACAGAGCCGGGTGCACGGTCCAAACTCACCTGGCAACGCGGGGCTCAATTCTAGCCCCCGCCCTTGCCACCCCCGAGCCTGGGTTCCCTCGTCTTCGAAGGGCTGCGTGTGGCGGCGGCGCTGATCGCAGAGGACCGTGGGGGACTTGGAGAAACAAGGGCACCCCTCTGGGCACAGGGTCTCCACAGCTCCATTTGCAAAGGGCGGGCGCAGTGACCCTCACGGCTGCCGTCAGCACGGTCATCACTGTCATCTAAATGCTCTTCTGAGACACCACACTAAGGCTGTGGCTTTGCGGCTGGTGACAGACAGCAGGGCATTGGAGGTGGGTGGAGGGTGTACAGTGCGGAGGGGAAGCTGGTGGGATGCTGCTGGCCAGCCTTCTCAGCTACAAGGTCCCCAAGAGCCTGACCTGGGGGCTTCAGAAGCATCTAGAGGAGGCCGCCCCTGCCCCAGAAACCTGCTAGCCTTCAGGGCCATGGGGAAACCAGTCTGACCGGAGGCCGCATACTTGCCTATCAAAAAGGGACATTCGCTCCGTGTGGGTAGGGGCCTCTTGCCCTAATATGGGCCCGGCAGCTTTCTGGGTTATTTCGAGTACCTGTGATAGTGACTCTCGGCTTGTTTCTGCTGCCCCCAGAAAACTTTCCATCAGGGAGAGGGAGGGCGGCTGGCAGAGGAGTCAAGGTCAGGGAGGGTTCGGGAGTGGGCATGGGTGGGGAGGGGTAGGAACAGGGGACTGGAAGGGTGGTTGGTCAGGGGGCAGGAGAGACAAGCAGAGGGCACAGGGCGCACGGTGAGCACACCACCACCCTCTCAGCCTCTGACTAAGATGATGAGTAAAACGGGTCCCAGGAGGGCAGCAGACAGGTGGTCCAGGACAAGGCAGGATGCTGCTGTCCACTGCCGTGGTCGGCCCTGACCCATGGGAACCTCCTGAGTTACAGGGGAGACTTGCCCCTTCGGGGGCGCGGCTTTGCTTATATCGAGGGACTCAGGGTTGGAGAGGGACGGCCCGGTGAAGGGGACACCTTCAAAGAGGGAGACTGACACCGTGGCCGAGACCACGAGCTCAGACTTAGAAGTTGTGGTGAGCGAAGGTCAGCAGACCCTGCGGCTGCACACTGGGTCTCGATGCACCAGAGCTGACTCGACCTCACCCAGCACCCAGCACCAACCACCCCTCGCTGAACGCAGATCACCAGGCCCTTTCTTCTGCGGCACGCACGCGCGTGGGTGGGGATGAGCGGCCCACCTTTAGCTTCTGCATCCTCAGGCTCCTTCCCTAAGAGCAAAGCAGGAGAGCTTCATCCCGCTGCCTCCTGGCCCCGAACTCTTACCGGGTTAAGTGCCTGGACCCGGGGCAACAACCCGTGCCTGGGGGGCCACGTTGGCTCCTGGATTGATTTACATATTCGTGGTCTTTCTGGGCCCATCCACTCCAGACCGCACAGGGTTAACAGCAGACGGAGGGGCTGGCTGCTGTGGCCTGTGCTATACCTCCATCCCCATCGCTCCCCTCACCTACCTCCCCCACCCCCTGATCTTCGGGAAAAAAAAAACCCATCAAAATAACTATTTTATGTCTCCAAATATGCAGATCATTTTCTTTAATGAAAGATGCTTGACGTCTCCGATCCAATTAATATGCAAATGCAGGAGAGGATTTATTTGTGACATTCTGTCTGGGTGAGAGAAAACAAAAAAGGCCTGTTAACCAAAACACTAATTGCTGTGACTGATTGTCACATATCATCATTTTCATAGGATCGCCTCCATTCCTGGCTCTCGGGGACCTTGGAACTGGGACGCACTGCCACGCAGGCATCAAGGAGAAACAGGGCAACCGGCTACCTACTGGCACGTCCTTCTTGCCACCAGGCGGGAGTGCACGTGCCAACTGCTCTGGTCCCCCAGTGGCCATACCTTCCCGCTCCGCCTCCCTTCCTGAGCTGTAGGTACCTGCTGAGGGGCTGACCCCTAAGCAAACCAGCAAGAAGGCAGCCGGTACCGCTGTTGGGCAGAGGAGGCCTCAAAAGGTCTCAGGCGGCCTCCGCCTGGCCCACCTGCGGCCCTTGCTGCCAGAGTTTACCTAGGGGGAAGCAGAGGCGGGCCAGTGTGGAGGGTCAGCAGAGGACCCAAGAACCTCTACCTCACTCAGCCACGGGTCTCCACTTCTGCTCACTCGATTCCTTCCCCCCAGGACTTGAGGAGAGAAGCCGCCCTCAGGTAACCAAGGCCCTGCGTGACCCCTTCTCTGTATGTGGGCGTCTGTGGAGAGAGGGCACCCAGGCATCCAGGGTGTGGGGTGAAGGGAGTTCCCGCATAAGCCCCCTCCTTCCCAGGTGCCAAGGAACTCACACGCTTCTATCCTCAAGGCCACAGGTGTGAAGAAGATCCATTATAGTGGCCTCAACTTTCCCTTGGGGAAGGCAGTAGACAGGGGAGACCTAGGAACACTTAGTGGGGCCTGGACTCCGGGCCCCATCTTCCGGAAGGCTGAGCTCTCCTGTTAGCCTCTGCGCTCACTCTGAATGTTCACAAATGGCTTCTCCCACTGGGCCACCCATGCTCCGTGCTTCTGTGCTCCCTGAGACACCGCACTGGGTATGGGGGAGCCAGCCAGGACAAGACCAAGGAGCCAGGCTTCGAAAGGGTTGCTGGGCCCCCAGGGGGGCCTGAGCGGAGGGCCGGCGAGGCAGCCCTTCACGTCGGACCCGGCAGGAAAGGCAGAGAAGGCCGGCCTCCCGGGGCAGCTTAGCACAGCCTTTGAGGAGTTGTACCCTCAACTGCCCCGTGGCTCTGCTTTCCCAGCGGGGCCTCAGCATGGCGGGGCAGGTGGGGGGGGGGGGATCCCAGCCGGCTCCCAACTCCTGCCCTTCCAGCTGCCTCCCTTGGGCAACTCCACGCAGCCTCCAGGAAAGAGCTGGCGCCAGGGCAGCATGGGGCAGACATTCACCCCCCCCCCCAAGGCCTGCCCCCGCACCCCTCCAACAGGCTCAACAGGATGCCATGCGGGGGAGCTTGGAAGCCTTCCGGGAAGAGCGCGGCCTTGGCACCGCTCCCGCCGGGAAGGAGGTGAGCAGGGTCTGCCACTCTGTCTGCCGCTCACCTGACGCGCGCCCACGGCCCCTGAGCACCAATGGGGTGTGCGTGGGCGCAGACAGGAGGCCACATCATGGCGCCAGGAGCCCAGGGGGAGGGCGGGCAGCTGGGCGTGGCAGCGGGGGGCTGGTCAGCAGCGAAGGAGGCTGGCGGCGGCGGCATGAGGTTGTCACCTGCCCATAAGGATGGTGGGCTGAGGGGTGAGGGAGAGGCAGGGTCCTCACTGGACCACCGCAGCTCGCCTGCCCCAGCCCAGAGTGTCCACTTTCTCTGGCCCTCCTGGCCGCCGCTCACCAGGAAACCAGGGCCTGGTCTTGCTCTGCCCCATGCCCTGGTTCCTCCTGATCATAACCTCTAGGGCCTAAGGGCTTCAGGAGCAACCGTCCACCCACACCGGGCCCTGATTTCAAGGCCCTTTGAAACCGACCCATCTGGACATTAAAACCACCCATAAAACAAGGGACAAGTAAGTGCCTTGACTCTGAGCGGTCTATTAAAACCAGGCGCCTGCCCCTACCCACCGCCTGCCCTTTCCCTAGAGCCCAGCCTGGGCACACGTCCCACTGGCCATGGCAGCTTGGGGTCTCAGGCACAGGGCATTGAGCAGAGAGGTTGAGCTAGCAGGTGATTTGTCATGTCCCCCAGGGAAGGCCAGCACAGCCCGTTGGCAGCCGTGGCTGGGCACTCCGCTCAGGCTCTCAGGGCCCGCCAGAACGCCACGACCGGGTTCCTAAATCCCTCTCTGCAGCGTGGCCACTCTCCCGTGGCCACTCTGATTAGGCTCTCCCTCAGCTTCATGTGGCCCAGCCCCCAGTTCTCTGCCCCCGCCCCCTCCCCAGTCCTTCCCAAACCCAAGTCCTGCCAGCGGCCCAAGCCCACACTCACACCCAAGCCCAAGGTCTCCAGACGTCCCCAGGCTCCTCGTGGGGACCCGCCTGGAACCAACTTCCCAATATGAACCTGGGAGCGCTCCGGCCCGGCCCAGTGTAGGAGAAGGTGTCGGGGTCCACCGCCACTTCACCGAAAGGGGTGTCAAGCTCACGCCCCGCCAAGCTTCCAAAACACCCTGGCATACAAAGCACAGGGCGCCAGCAAAGGCCACACGGCCAGAGCCTGGATATAAATAACCAGCAAATCACCCCGCAGAGCCCCGGCCCCCTCCCCAACACCAAAACCTTTCCGAGGAAATCAAAGTGAACACAACTGTTACCAAGTCACTACTAAAATATTTACCAGCCTGGCGAAGTGCCGACGGTGCTTGGCACCGACGGTTTGCTTATTTACAAGCCTGTTTTAAAGGGTAGAAAGCAGAATAAGGTAACCTGAGCTATTAAAGCCAGGGGGCCAGGTGGTATCTACCAGCTGTCAGCTGTCCCGGGCACTGCGGGAACTGGAACAGCGCTAGTGGAGATCGGCAACCCCCACCTCCACCCCCACCCCCCCAAGACGGGTCAGGAGAGACAACGTAGGCCCAGGAGCCCAGGAGAACCGAACTCACTGAGAGGCTCCTATTAAATGGGCAGAGGCTGCCCCCGTGCCAGCCCTGACCCAGATGTGGCCTCACACTGGCCCCTGACAGGAACCACGCACATTGAGTGGTGCTTGGACACTGTGGTGGACCCCTCCACATCCAGAGGCAGAGAAGGCGAGGGCCCTGGCAGTGGCCAGCCCAGGGTGGGATGGGGGCGAGGTTGGGGGAGGCAGGCAGGCAAGCCGGGAAACCGAGGTACAGGGGCGGCAGGCGTGGGCTGGCTGTGATCCTGAGGGTCCCATAAGGGGGACATACGAGGGGCGGCAGGGGGGTGGCAGAGAGGAGCTAGAGTTCCCTCTTCCTCTTTCTTTGAAGTTCCCATGTGGCTTGAATTTAATTTTGATTTTCTCGACTTTCGCAGATTGAAGTTGAAATAACCTACAAATTACTTAATGTGCTGTAAATCTGGGGGAATTCGGGAGTAATGGGGACCACATGTTGGCCAGGAGGAAGCCCATAGAGGCATCAGGGGAGGCTGACCCGGAGACATGCAGGTGGCTGTCCCAGGCGGGGGATCCGGCACAGGATGGCTCCCCAGGGGAGGCCTGGGCACCCCTGGAGGAGGGGAAACCCGGGATCCCCCAGCCAGGGGTGGGGGAGCAAGATTTCCGCACTGGCCAGGGTGCCCGGAGGGACACAGTGAGAAAGTGTTAAGACCAAGGGCTGACCAAGTCGCCGCTGGGGCAGCCTGGTGACTGTGGGCCCAGGACAGCCAGGCAGGCCACGTGCCAGGCGCCTGCCAGGCCCCTGGGCCGAGCCAATGCCGCGCTGGCCGGGCTCCCCGGCTGGCCAGCCGGGCCGCCTCCCCTCCTGGCCTCGCATGCAGCGTGTGGCTGTCAGCTGAGCTCCGGCCCCCCTCTGCCCCTCCCGCCTCCCTCCCGCCCGCCCGCTTCAGCAGATTTCTCTCAAGTACTAAGCCATATGGTTCCAGTTAAGCCCCATATTTTTCCTTGTCGATTGAAGAGACACACTTTCCTCTTTGCCAGACAGTTTGCAGATTGCTCTGTTGGCTCAATTTCTTATTGGATTTCTCAAAAAACCTGACATTTTAAATTAATTTACAGCCACAACAAAAAGAGTTCAGAATTTTAATGGTGTTGTAAGTAATTTTTAGGTAATCCACTCCAGATTTTGATATTAACCTTTGAAACCGGAGTTCATTCAGCTACTATGTTACAATGCACAGTCAGACTCCAGGCTGGGGGAGGCCGGGCATGGAGAGAGGCTATAGAAACCAGGGTTCTAGAGGCTGATTTATGTTCGGGATCCCCGAGGCGAGGGTGTGTGGCGGGGAATCCTGCATGGGTGAGTAACAGAGAGTGACATTGGGCGGCAGAGGATGGGCAGGGGGGCCTCAAGACAGCAGGGTGGACTGTAGCTGGTAAGGGGCAGGCAACACAACAGGTGGGCTCGAGGGACCCTAACGGCAGGGGTTAAGGGGCCTGCTGAACCTTCTGCAAGGACAGGCTGGACTGGGGAGGGGGCAGAATCTTCAGGGTCCAGGACCCCTGAGTAGCAAGAACAGGATTCCTAGTCTGTATGAACCTCTGTCCAAGTGCATTAGGAAACACGAAGGCTGCTAACAGTCACGCTGAAGATGGCAGCTGACGCTGGTGGAGCATCAGTGCTGCATCAGGCACTGGCTGAGAAGCTTCAGCGCCCTGCATCCTCCTAACCACCTACACTCACCACCCCGGCCACTAATCGCCTAGCGGAGGGCTGCGGAAGAAAGGCCTGGCAGTCTGTGTCCACTCAGATGACCACCAGTGAGACACAGCCACGGAGCTGCCCACGTGACAGCAACAGGCCTGCGGGTTTCTGGGAACTCAGGGGTTCTGGGGGCCGTGGTGGTTCAATGGTGGGAATTCTCTTTTCCACGTAGGAGACCAGAGGTTCCATGTGCGGTCAGTCAGCGTGCCTCCTGCACAGCCACCCGCCGTCTGTCTGCGGAGCACACCGCGCTGTGCTCCTGAGCAGAGCGGCGCAACCACGGTGGACTTGGAGGCGAGGCCTGGGGAGCCACTGGCAAATCCAGCCACAGCCAGGGGTCCCAGGAGCCCCTCCCTATCCACGGTGCTTTGTTCCGTGGTGAGTGGGCCAGGGAGGACGCGATGGCGGCTACCAAGAGTCAACGTGGAGGGAGGGGATCCCAGGCCCCTTTTAAGCACCATCTCAGGAAACTTTAACGGATCTCCTGGAAGAGGGGTGAGGGAATGAGGCGCAGGGAAGAGAGGGAAGCTCTTCACCCCTGTCTGGCTGCTACTGACCAGTAGTTGAGCTCTGCCACCCTTCCCCTGCTTTCCCCAAACTCAACATCATTTCCCTCCACAGCAGGGACCCTTCTTAGATTCCAGGAAGGGGCGGGGAGGGGAGATGCTCCAGGCTGGGGAGGTTGCCTCTTCCTCTAGCTGCCTGGGGTGAGCTGACGGCCGCCCGGCCAATGCCGGACAGAAGCGGCACGGGGCGCGGGGCCCTGGCCAACGCCTTTACTAGGCTCTGGCAGTGCGCACAGCCCCTGCCTGGGTCTGGTGCCAGCCCACTACACCAGCAGATTGTTAGCATTCCTTCCCTTCAGGAGTTTCCCAGGGCACCAGGCAAGGAGATGCCGAGCCCGGGCCCTAGCCAAAGGTGGCTGCGGTCCCTGGAGGGTCCTTGCAGGGCAGTGAGCTCAGGGCTTGGAGGGGGACCCGGGGACCTCTGAGGGCAGAGAGGTCGGCCAAGGGCTGCTCAGAAACCTAGGGACTCTTCCTTGTCTTTCTCCGGGTTTGAGGAGGAAAAGAGACAGGGACTGAGTCAGGCCATCCTCCACCCCCCCTACACACACACCCACACACACACACACACACCCCCCCACACACACACCCCACTCACTACAATCCACCACCATATCCGGATGCCCGGGCCAGCTTCCCCACCACGAACGCAGCAGATGGCCTAGGGGAGAGGCATGGGGAGAGGTGATCGGAAAAGCTTTGACTTGACCGACTCTGGAAGGCAGAAGGGCCAGGACTAGGGGGAATCAAAGAAGGCATGTCACTGTTGGGGGCGCAGAGGGGAACAGCGTGGACCCCAGGGAAACCCCGCAGGTTACGGGAAGTTTGAGCAGACAAGGGCAGTAGGCGCGCTGCAGTTCAAGGTCTGGGGGAAGCGGTGAGGGGGGGCGGGGCGGTGTCCAGCCAGAGTCTCCCTGAAGAGCCCACGGTCCTCAGACACAAGAAGCTGGCCTGAGCCCAGGCTCCAGCTTGGTCACTTACTCCTCCATCAGTCTAGCTATCAATCCACCCATCCTTCATCCTCCCTCCTCTCCTTCTTTCACTCCTCCCTCCTCTTTTCTATCAATCTATCCACCCTCTCATTGCTGCACCTGTTGTTACCCATCTACCCCTCCCTCCTTCCAGTTTCCCTTCCTTTTCTCCCTCACCTTCCTTCCTTCCACCTAGTATGCATCAATTAACTGACCCATCTAACCACCTCTACTAATCCATTTACCATCTATCTAGACCTATCATCTCCCTACCTATCTACATCTACCTTTCTTCTAGCTACATGTATCTATCTATCATCATCTCTCTATCAACCCACCTATGCACCCATTCATTGGTGGATCCATCCACCAACTCCTTCTTTCCTGCCTTCTCTCTACCCATTCACCCATGTATTCATCAATCAATTGATCTATCCACCCAATCATCCATCTCTCCATTTTTCACAACTATTTTCTGCTTGCCATTCTGGAGGCAAGGGGCCCTGGTGAGGCAGCTGTTACGGGCTGGTCTGCAGTCCGTATGGTTGGCAGTTCAAGACCACCCACAGCTCTGAGGCGGGAAGAAGGGACTTTCTGCTCCCATGAGCGGCTGCTGTCTGGGAACCCGCAGTCAGCATCGATTTGATGGCGCTGGGTTTGGTTTCTGGTATTCTGGATGCCAGACAGGTGTGGGGTCGGGTGTCCGGGAGAAACAAAAACAAGACAAAACCGAGCTCTCCAGGCACACAAAGGCTCAGGAATCTCACCCGCTTTAGCGTAGGGTCCCCAGGATTCAGCATGGTCCCGTAGGACCCCAGGGACACCAACTCAAAGGCTGTGCTGACGCTGTGCCCCCAGTGGTCCCTGTTCCCAGGGACACAAATCACTCTCCCAAGGTGCTGCTGCCCATCAATGGGAACTGCCTCCCGCCTCCACTTCCACAGAGAAAAGGTGGATGAGCCCTGGGCTTGAGGGTGGCTGTGGGCTGAGCATCAAAGGGGAGAGAAGCCGGCTTCACCCTCTTCCTGGTCAGAGGTGTCAGAAGGGCCAGGCGGCAGCTGCCAGGCTGCCCACGGTCCATGCCCAGACCATGCAGGACTTGGAACCTGTAGAGCCCCTGGCAAGCGGCCAGATCTCACGGATGAATGTTGGGGCGAGGTGGGGGGAATCTAGGCCCTCCGTGCCCCCGGCATCATGCCAACACATGGAAGGTTGAACTCACCCCTGGAGGGATGCCACGTGCCCTGGAAGTGGGCATCTGCTGGCATGGGACCATGTGAGGGGCAAGGGGTCTGATCCCTGCCCACCCCTGAGGCTGCTCCTCTGTATGGCCCAGTGGTAGGTCCTCTCTGGGTACGATGCTGAGCCTGGGGGCCTTCCTATGTCCCATTGGCACCATGCCCACTCCATACTGTGGGCTATCCCCATTGGCACCCAGCCGCACAGGGAAGGATTCAGACTCTCTGCTGGACTCTAGCCAAACCCCGACTGGCTCTCCCTGCTGGCTGGGGGCCATACACTGGGCATCCCCAGGCTTGGGCTCATGGTGCCATCTATACAATAATCTAAGGTCCCACAGGCTTCACCCTCCCCACTCCTTGCCCATCGGCGACCATGTTCCATCACTTTAGGGATCATGGGCAAATGCTTGAATCCCTTGTGAAATTAGCCACAACGTGCCAACTCTATGTCAAAATTAAAGTGACCGTCCTTCCCCTCCAGTCTCCGGGACACTCCTGACCAACTGATGAAATTTTCATGCGTGTTCCAATTGAGGGAGCAAACCCCAGAAACTTCCTGAATGCTTTTCCCTCCCTGGTTATCTACTGGCCTCTCGGCCTTCTTTCCAAGTCTTTCTTTCTTGGCTTCTCTCGCTCTCTTTTTTATCATTTTATTTTTTATTTCCCCCTCTTGGTCAGGTTAAGGCGCTCCTGAGGGATGATTGACGGGGGTTGCCATGGAGACCCTGGCTTGAAAAAAAGCCTCGTTAGTTGCCAACTCTGTGTGTTGTTGTTTTACAACTGTGACCGACCGTCACATGAGAGGGGGGACAGCTGGGGGCCGGGCGGCACAAAGGGGAATGGCTTTTTAATGGAGTGCCTGGCTGGCGCTTGAAGACTCAATACAGAGGGGCTGGTGAGTCCCCTTGCTGGGACCGGCCCAGCGCACAGGCCCATTGGCCTTTTGTTCCACTGGAGCCGGGATGGGAAAGTGGGGAAAACCAGCCGCTGAGAGGTGAAAACAAGAGGCCTTCCCCCCACTGCTCACCGGACAGCTATTTTCTCTCGCTCTCAGGGTGCCTGCATCCGAGGGGACAAAACCCAGTGTCTTGGACAGGCTTGTGGGAGGTGGGGGTGGGTGGGGGAGGGACGGGGAGGGAATGGCTGGAGGCTGGTGGGGGAAGGGCAATAAGGGCAGAGGCAAGCCTATCGGGCCTGCCTCTGGCTCCTCCCGCCCCCTGGGCCTTAGTGTGAAGGCAGGTGGCTGATGGGAAACAGGATCATGGGGGTGGGGGGAGGGACCCCAAGCTGAGATGGGTCTCAGCTCCTGCGGTGGATGTGGAAGATGAGGCTTTAGTAATCCTCTGTGCCATGGGTCAGGGGAATGTGACGGTCCACAGAAGACTGGAGCGTGGCCAGACCCAGCCATGCCCATGAGGGTGCTCTGGCTGTCTTTCCCCAAGACAAGGGCCGGAAGGAGCCAGGAGCCAGCGTCTTTTATCAGGTCCACCTCAAACCCCAACCCGCTGCCGGCGCGTTGTCCATTCTGCGGCCCAGCGGCCCTCGGGCAGGGTAGAACTGCCCCGTGGTTTCCGAGCCTGGACCTAAGCCGGAGAGTGGGTTTGGAGAGACGTGGTGGCTCTCCCAGTGTGTTCCAGGGACCCTCAGGGCTCCCAAGACTCAAGGGGGGTGGGGGCACGTATTGACCCTTGGAGTGTCACCTTGGTGACATACATTGATTGGGCTCTGATGGTGGGTGAGACTGCTGGTGTCTGAGCCCCTGCCATGTCACTCTTCTTCCCCGACATGCGCTTGTGACTGACAATCTTAAAGCCGTATTCACTGAAAGCTGGCCTCGAGGAAGCTGTAAAAACAGTTCATTTTCAGGGAATTTTGACCTCGAGGCCACGTCTCTGGAACATTCCGTGTTACTTAAATTGCTTCAGCTGGGAACCTAAGCCGAATGCTTGTCCTGGGGAGAGAGAGGTCCTGGTGTGGTTGTTTTGAGCTGCAAGCTGAACTAGCCACTTTTTCATGTCTTTATTTATTTATTTATTATTTTTTTTTTTGGGGGGGGCATCACTGCTCTCCGGTGGTGGGAGGAGGAGGCCCAGCCCCACTGCTGGAATTGAACCTCCGTCCCAGTGGGCCGCAGTCCCGCGCACAACCGCTACGCCACCGGGGCTCAGCCCCCTTATTTATTTATTTTAACTTAGAAGATCAACCAATAACCTGGGGTTTTTCAGGCTTGAGTATTTAACAGGCATTTTTCTCAAAAGTGAACAAGGGGAGCCTCTCCCTTCCCGGAAACGGACAGCATTGGTTGCCAGAGATATAATCGAGGCTTTTAAGTGAGAATCAGAATTCTAGAAAATGTACAGTTGCCACTTTGTCTCTGGAGATGTCTAGATACAGAATGAACCCTCCCCCCACCCCCCATGAGATCGGAGGTGATACTAATGTATGTGATTTTTAATTAATATCCCAGAAGGCCATGCGCCCACATTTGCTTCCAATGACCCACTCGGTTCTAATGGAACACGGCACGGGGCGGTCATCGGTACGACTTCAGAGCCCACCTTGGCACTGGCTGTTGGGAAGCCACGACCTGTCGAGTTCTGGTGTAGGAGATATTAAAGCAGAACAGCGCCACCTCATGCGGCCATCTGTGCGAGTTCATGCACTTCCACCAAAGGAACCTCCCCCACAGATCAGATGCAAATCAGAACCTGCTTGTCCTCTCGGAAGTCAGACACCAAAGAAATCTGCTAAAATGTAACGTACAGCGTCTCTTTTTCTATATATAAAACACACACACAAAACGCATCATTTATGTTACCATACCACGGACTCGGTCTTTTTATTTGGAAAGTAAATGAATAGATAACTTTAAAATGCCTCCGCTTTGAATTTCTAATATGGTCATTATTGACAGGTACAACATGCACACTGATTCTTTGGGGATGTCAATAATTTTTAAGAGCACAATGGATCCTGAGCCCAAGAAGTCTAAGAACCACGGACATAGGACAAGGGGGGGCGGGCATCTGGGTGGTGTAAAGGGTTAACGTGGCTCAGATGATCACCAAATGGTTGGACGTTCACTGGATGAATGGTGAGCAGAGAGGACATTCAAATGGCCACCAGACACAGGAAAGGGTGCTCAGAGCCACCAGAGATGCAAATCAAAACTCCTCTGGGATACGGTTTCATTCGCACCAGGACGGTAAACCACACAAAAACACCACCGAAAATAAAAACACAGGCCAGTGAGGATGTACAGAAATGGAAACACGTCACCATGTCTGGGGCGCAAAGTGGGACAGCCCCTGTGGAAACCAGTATGGAGGAGGTTCAGAAGCTAAGAAAATACAGACCTGCCATGACTCAGCCGTTCCACTCCTCTGTACAGACCTGTCGTACACATGGAAGCAGAGACTCGGAGAGACTCCCCCACCAATGTCCACTGTAACTTGACTCACAAGAGCCCCAGGGGAGAATCAATCCAAGCCCCCATCAACACACGAAGGACAACAATGGCTTGTAAATAACACATGCCAAGGACACACCACGGCACACTACTCCGCCAGCAGGAGAAGCAAAGTCTCGATACATGGTATGAATGGAGGGAGTGTGGATGGAGCCTGAAGACATTATGTTGCGTCAAATAAGCTAGTTACGAGAGGTCAAATATAGTATGAGCATGCTCGTATCAAAAGATAAGAAGGGGGAGATGTACAGAGGCGGCCCCATTTTATTAGTGGTTAGGGGGTGGGGGGTGAGGGGTTTGATAGAAAACTACAAGGCCTAAGGGCCTTTCCCTAAGACAAGGGCCGGAAGGAGCCAGGAGCCAGCATCTTTTATCAGGTCCACCTCAAACCCCAACCCGCTGCCGGCGCGTTGTCCATTCTGCGGCCCAGCGGCCCTCGGGCAGGGTAGAACTGCCCCGTGGTTTCCGAGCCTGGACCTAAGCCGGAGAGTGGGTTTGGAGAGACTTGGTGGCTCTCCCAGTGTGTTCCAGGGGCCCTCAGGGCTCCCAAGACTCAAGGGGGGTGGGGGCACGTATTGACCCTTGGAGTGTCACCTTGGTGACATACATTGATTGGGCTCTGATGGTATTAGTAACAGCAAGGGACCCAATACAAGGGACTAGTTGCTGAGGCAGCTTCTGCACAACCAAATGGCTTCAGGGGTTTGGCGCCGGGGCCTGGAGCTTGCGGGTTAAGGTTCCACGGATAGCCCTGTTGATGGGCTGCCTCACGCGCTTGGTGTTAAGTTCTACTTTGCAGTCCATTGCACAGGGCGCAGGGTCTCTGGTCGCAGAAGACCAGGGCGCAAAACTGATCACCTAGGCCAGAGGTTCTCCACCTGTGGGTCGCGACCCCTTGGGGGGGTTGTCGAACAACCCTTTCACAGGGGTTGCCCAATTCATAACAGGAGCAAGATTGCAGCTTTGCAGTAGCAACAAAAACAATTTTATGATTGGGGGTGGGTCGCCATCGCATGAGGAACTGGATGAAAGGGTGGTGGCATGAGGAAGGTCGAGAACCGCTGATCTGGAGCAACAGAGGAAGGAGCGTCAGGGCCAGGGAGGGGATCTGCATGCGTGACTGCCTGCCTCCACCAGCAGCCGCCTCCTATGTCATGAGATCGGACACGCTGGATGGTGCCCAGCTACCAATACGGGATGCGTTGATCAGAGCTTCCACAGAAGGATCTTGATTAAAAGGGGAAGAAATATAGAACAGAGATTTCAAAATACCATGACATATGGTGGCATGTAAAAGATGATCAACTGAAAAGATACTATTATTTTTTAAAAAAAGAATTTCAAATTCTCGTGGACTCTAAACTTTCTGAAGATGACCCTAGAATACACTCTAAACGTCAACCCCCCAACACCCCCTTAAATCATCACACAACTGAACAATACCAGAACCGAAGCAATGGAGACAATGCCGACTTCCAGGGAGCCTATCTGACGGGGTAGGCCTATCTGACCTGTAACTCTTCCAAGCAGCAGAAAACCCTGTTGGTGCCTCACCGCTGACCTGAGGATCACAGCCTAATCCATAACTACTACCTACACTGTTAGGGCTTCTGAAACGGAACAAGAGTTTAGCTCATTTAGTTCCTTAAAAAAAAAAAATCTGCTTCAAACATTATGCTCTTTTAAGAACTACCCATATGGGCTCAAACTGACAGTATCAGGAACCTTAGCAGGTTGATGTTAATGAGAGGGGAAAACTCAAAAAAGGGGTGTGAAAGTGGCTATACAACTCCAAGAATGTAATCTATGGCACTAAACTGCACACGCAGAAACTGCTGAACTGGCGTATGCTTGCTGCGCTTATCCTCAATGACATCAACAAGATAAACAAAATTTAGAAGGAGGCGAGAAGGAACAAGACGACAGCCTCAGCACGCCTCTGGGGCCCGCTCTGTTCCACACTGTCCTACAGCAGGGTCTGAGAGGCAGCGGGAACAACGCAGACAAGATAAACAGGGAGATAAAATTTAGATGCAGAATGTGTTGCTTTCTTTCTCACTACTTACGGAAGGCAGGGCATCATCTAAGGAAATTAGGAGGAAATGCGGTTTCCATTTCCTTGTGGCAGGATCTTAAGTGTTGGTTATCTTACAAGATGAGTCTGATGACCGTGGCTTTAGAGCTTTAACTTTGTATAAAAGCACAGTATCATTAAGCATAAGCATACCCGTGAAAGAGAAAGAAAAAGGCACCACCAAACAAAGTTCAGGCGATCTGCTTTGAAAAAAACCGGGAGGGAGTCCTGTGGAGCACGGCTTGACAATCTCTCTCTCTCTCTCTCTCTCTCTCTCTCTCTCTCTCTCTCTCACACACACACACACACACACACACACCGGCTGGGGGTGGACAGGACAGCTGCTGCTTTTCAGTCCAGGGCTTTGTGGAGTCGGGCTCCAGCCAGGGTCATTCTCAGGTCCACAGCTGACCTTGGACTTGGTGAGGCCTGCCTGATTAGCTCCAACCAGGGCCTTTGGGGAGAAGGACCCCAAATCCACTGCAAACCCACTGCCATTGGGTCGATGGCGCCGCCTCTGGGGCGGGGTAGAACTGGTCCTGGGAGTTTCTGGGACTGTGACTCTCTGACAGGGGCAGGAAGCCCCATCTTTTGCCCGAGGAGCAGCTGGTGTGCAACCTCTGTGCCCCCAGGGCACCTCAGAATGACCCACCAGAACCTGAAGCTGGAGGGCAGGAGGGTGACCCCACGGTGCCCGCGGACTGATGGCTGCGGCCTGAGACACTACTGATGAGCGTCCCAAGAATCAATGTGGGGCTCTGTGCGACCATAGGGGTTGTCCGAGGTGGTGCCCACTGGGACACCGGCCTGGCGGAGTTGGCCCTGCAGGGTGGAAGCTGCGCTGACAGCAGGTAGGGCACCCCCACCCCGGGTCCCGCCACCCATCAGAATGTGAGGCACAGCTGGTGGGGGCTGCTCAAGAATTTAGAACTGAACAGGGATTCTTGCCACCAGTGTGCAATTTGCAGGATGCCCTGGGCCCCTTCCCAGGGACGTGTTAATTATCCTCCCCCACTGGTCCCTGTGGGTTCCCGGGCTGGAAATGAGCAAAGGCGGGCTCCCGGTGACTGAGCTCTGCTCTGCCTGGGAAAAGCGCCGGTCCTCAGTCCCGAGCTCAACCGTGGTGCTGAGATGTGGAATTTTCCAGGAAAACTTCAGAATCCTCACGGGGAGGGGAAGGCCTTTGAAAAGCGATCTTGAGCAGGAGAAGGAAAAGGGGACCTGGGGGTTGGCAACACCACGTGTCTTCAGGTCAAGACCCAAGGGTGACCTGGGGCCCAGCAGCCCCTTCCTCCTGGGACCTGAAGCTCTAGGGCCCAGCCATCCTGAGACTCCTGCTGAGAGAGTCCCAGGAGTCGGTCTCTGGACAGCAGGCCCAGCAGCCAATTCAGAGCACCTGTGACAGAGGCCACTGTGTGGGGCTCAGGGAGTGGCACGCAACAGACAACCTCACACCCAGGGATCCATGTACATCATCCCTCGATGGAAGCTCATAGGGGGCAGTGGTGAGCCTCCACTGGTCCCTCCTTCCCCACAGTTGCTCAAAGGTCAGTAGAGGACCCAGAGACATAGCCGGGCACCTAGAACGCTGAGTGCGATGCTGAGTGGCACAGGGAGGAAACTCCTGGGAAGGCTTTGGGGAGGTGGTGGCATCCAGGATAAGCTGCTTGAAGGACCTGCACCCAAGTGGCAGGGCAGTATGGTGACCAGGGACTGGTCTCCCAAACAGGACTCGGCCGAGAATCCCGTTGATCCATGAGCCTCGGAGCCCTCCTCTATGACGTCAGGTGAAGCCGGCATTAAGACCGGCAAAGAAGCAGGGCGTTTCTAAACCTGCTTAGTGTGTGTGTGAAACAATTCACGTGGACGGTTCCACGAGTGACGGAAGTGGCCCCTGGCACGTTCTCACCGTCACGGAGGAAACCCACGTCGGATCCCCAGCGGACACACTTCAAGCACAGCTGCCGGGAGCCCATCGGTGGAGGCTGGCACGTTGCTCGGATGCTGAGACCCGGCTAAGACGGACCGTGAAGAAAGAGCTGGAGATCCGCTTCTGAAAATCAGCCAACGCAAGCACTACGAAGTGCCAGACAGAGGTCCCGTCGCACACGGGGTCACCACGAGTTGGCAGCTGACTAGACAGCCATGAACAGCACCATCTATCCCTGCTCACCCTCTGCAGCTCCGTCGTGGTGAGGCCACCAGGCGAGTCTGTGTCCTGCAGAGTCAGCAGCCCAAAGGAGGGCCCTGGTAGACCCCTGGGTCCCTCAGCCTCCACTGTGGCTTTCTCCCCTGCGACACACGAGAAACCAGAGGGGGACCCCAGAGACTGGCCCGGAGGATGACAGGCAGAGGTGGTCGCCCGCCTCTCCTGGGCCGGGGAAGTGTCTCGTCTGAGTCCACGCCAATCTTGAGGCGCCTGTCTTCCTTCCGGCAACACAACTCCAAGTGACATGGAGGGGAAGGAAGAGGAAGAAAAAATCCCACGGACATGCCCTCCCTGGCAAAAAAAAAAAAAGAAAAAAGAAAAAAATCTAGGAAACAAAATACGACGACATCTTTTTATTTTGTTTTTTTCGGTAATTATACTAAAGATGAAAAACTCATAATAAACATCTCCCAGTCCCCACCTGCTAACAGTAATTATAATAGACTCAACAATAAATGGTAAAGCAGGGCAGAGCTGCATCTCGGGAATTCTCTGGGGCATGTGGATTAGCTCGGAAAGCCTGAATGATTAAAATACACTAATTAAAATTTTGTGTTCCTTGGTAACTCGTCTGCCTGGGCCCCTGGTGTTGGCAAAATGGGAATTAACGTGACAAAAGCAACACAGAGGGTTTTTGTTTTAAATAAAGAAAAAAAGAGAGAGAGAGAGAGAGAGAGAGAGAGAGAGAGAGAGAGAGAGAGAGAAGCGAAGATCTATATAAACAAGTTGGGCACCAGGAGAACGGAAAGACTGGGCCTCTTCCCTCTTGCCTGAGATCGGAAAGGGCTGGAGCCCCTCGCCGGCTCTGGGGTCCTGCAGGGGGCCCAGGGACCGTGCGTCCCTGAGTCCCAGTTTAGAAATAATTGCTGGGGAGAAGAGGGTGGGAGGGGAGGCAGTGGGGCAGCAGGCGCCCACCCAGCCGGGCTGTCCAGCGGCATTCCTCTAGGCCGGCCACATGCCCCCGGCTCCCCGCCCCACGGCCGACGTGGGACCCTGGGAGGACACAAGGGAGCTTCTACCCCATTGCAGTTGCACAAAAGAAATTGAACACTTTTGAGTTGCCCTTAGCAACCTAATTGCATCAGTACATTGCACACAGGAGCCAAAGTAACTGAATTTTGATGAAAAGACGGCGGTAATTTACGGCATCACAAAATTAGTTGTCATGGCGACGGGTTAATTACATCTCAAATTAACAATGCAAGTGTGGTGAAATTAAATATAAATCATATTTTCTGCATAAATTATAGGGGTTGATTAGACCGGGGCTCTGGGAGAGGGAAAGGTTGAGCCGCCACGGGCCCCAAGCTGCATTCTGAGCTGACGGGAGAGGCGCCTGCGAGCGAGCGCGGGCGCGGACGGGGAGCCCGCCGAGGGGACGGGACCGGCGGAGTCAGGCGCCAGGGCTGCCGTGGCCGCCTCCCTCTGCTCCCGCCGCCGCTCCCGCTCCGCACCTCGCCGTGGCTGTCCCCGAAGTTTGCTTCTGTTTGGAGCAAACTTTGGCTGGGGGAGGGGCGGGCAGGCGAGCCAGCGCGCCAGGGAAGGCTGGTGCCACTCAGCTGAGCGCCAGGGCCAGACGACTTCCGGTTTCCGATGCCGCAGGGCACCCCCTGCCCAGGGCCACTTCACCCGGGGTGCCGCCCTTTGAAAGGGGTGTCACAGGGCTTCAGCGTCACGGGCCTCGGGCTCCCCGGGGACAGGGAGGTGGCGCGGGTCCTGGGGGGCACCCCGTGGGTGACAGGGGCATGAGAGGAAGCGAGTGATGACCCTCGGCGGCAGCGGGCACATCGGGTCGAAGGATGTGCGGTCCCAGCCACCTGGATCGGAACAACTATAAATCGATGCCAGTCCCACCCACCCGGGGGTGGGGGCGCTTGACCACCTGCCTTCCTGGGCTTGGGAAAGACCTGCTAAGGGTTCCTGCCAAAGTGATCCCCTTGATTGGCGTCCTCACTCCCGACATCCCCCCCCCCCCTTTCAGGCACTCTGCAGACAACAAACTGAGGGCACAGAATGGGGTCCTGCTGGGAAATGGGCGGTGCCTGCCAGTGCCCAGCCCTGTTCCACCTACCTGTGGCTGAAGGGGCTCCCGCCTTACACCCCCTAAATTTCTAGGCTCACCTCTGGACCGGTATTGGTTCAGCTTCTGGGAACGCCCCCCCCAGCCCCGCCCACCAGAAAGAGCCTTTAAAATCCTGCCTCCAGCCCATTTCTCAGGCTCTGGGAAAGAGACACCCATGTCCTCAGATGGACGTCCCATTTAACTCATGGACGAAGGTAACAGGAGTTGCAAACTGGACAGAGAAGCTTTTTCCAACCCTGGACTCCTCAGACCTCTCCCTGGAAGGCTCGGGTCCAGTCAGTCTGGGGCACCCTCCCGGCCCCCTGCAGTTCACCTATTGCAGAGGGGCATTCTGACCCAGGCTGCCCCCAGCCCACCCCACAGCACAGCTAGAAACCTTGATGTGCAGGTGGGGAAACTGAGTCCCCAGAGAGGTGGCACTGTGTGCTGACAGAGGGCAGTGCCGCCATGCAAACCCTCCTCTGAGTCCTTAGGGCCAAGCCTCTGGGCAACGTAGGCGGCTGGGCCAGGCCGCGGAGGCACAGGCACAAACGACCCACATTTGCCTTGTCCATGAGGCACATGCAGCCCCGATGTGGACACAAATGGCCACAGCTCAAAGTGTCCGACCCATCACTACAGGAGAGGGACATGGGGGCATGTTCCCAAGGAACGGTGAGCACCAAGGGGTGCCTGGAACCTGGGTTTGTGTGCGGAGCCAGTCAGTCCAGGGCGGGGGCGCGCGGGCAGCCCTGGCAGGTGCTCCCGGGGTCCCTGGCTGGCTGAGTGCCTGTGGGGCCGAGGTGGGAGGAATTTCCTGAAAGGCTTCTTCAGAGAGATGGGGCGAAGGAAGGAAGCGCAGGCCCTTGGCGGTGCCCCCGACCACGGACATGCATGTGCAGCTTATGAATATTTCAGTGGCCATTTATTTATCCCTGCACCCCCAGCTGCTGGGGCCACAAACTCGAGGCGGATAAATATAGCCGCCCAGCGATCAATGAGGCATCCGCTCCCCCCACCAGCCACATCCATTAGCCCCCTCGTTCCCACAACCTGCTGGCTGGGCACCTTGTCCTACTCAATTGGTTTCCGATTTTCATTAGCGGTGGAAGGCACAGCCCCACTCCAACACGGGCGTCCCCTCGCCCTCCAAGGCCCTCCCCCTCGGGCTAGGCACGGAGCCCAGGGCTGCGGTCCTCCTAGGGGGGCGGGCAGACGTGCGTGCGTGCGTGCGTGCGCAGAGCACCTGGCCCACCAGAGGGGCGCAGGGAGGGGGGGCGGGTGCCGAGCTGGCGTCCCTGGCCAGCCCCCAGAGCGCATGGGGGATGGGGGTGGGTTTTCCCCAGGACTCCACCGCGCGAGCAAAGCCTAGCAAACAGCTAACAGAGCACTGGGGTTCTCACTCCCGTGTCTGAAGTTTCGAGGGGAACCTCCACTTCAGCCCAGGGTGAAGCATCCAAAGGAATTCTTTGATGGGAAGGACCTGGGGTTCTTGGGGGTCTCTGGCTCTTCTGTCCTACTGAGCGGAAACTCTGGCAGCCGGGCCCCATCCAGGCTGTGGTCCAGAGGGGCAGGCGTGGGTCCGCCCTAGAGCAGTGTGGGACAGCCTGGCTTAAGACAGGGCACAGTCCTGGGGCTCGGAGTCCAGACCACACCAGGCGGAGGGCCTCGGAGGCAGGCCAGACCCAGGACTGTAAACCGTCTGTTCAGCCTGGTGGTGGCGCAGAGGGGTAATGGGGACCCAGCACCTCTTTGCTCACTCCACAAGAAAACAGGGACTGCTCAGGAGAACTCAGACCCAACTCTGCTTGCGGCGCACACCCGCACGGGTGGGAGAGACAAGCTAGGGCGTAAGCAAACAAGTGAGTCCCAGGAAGACAGAGCGTGACCACGGAAGGAGGGGCCGGCGCCAAACGGTTGGTCAGGACAGGCCAGGGACAGGACAGCCTGAGTCTGGTGAGTGAGAGGGATGGGAAGGGGCAGTGGGGAAAGGCCTTGATTTCAAAGGGCTCGAGTCCGAAACCACCAGAGGGACTGACAGGTTCAGACCGGGAACTGGCAGGACAGGTGCCTCTCTGCCAACCTGTAGCGAATCCACAAGGCCTGGGATGATGTGGCCAGGGAAGAACCCATGCAGGGGGCAGGCTGAAGGCTGGCCCAGGACCAGAGTCACAGAGGCTACCTGCCTGGTGCTGTGGACACGGGCTCCTCCCTCAGAACTTCAGGGACAGGACGGGAGGAGCCCCAGGCCCTGGGCGAGTCCCACCTGCACTGACTGCTGCAGGGCTACAGAGTGACTGAGGACAGGACTTCCCTGGCCCACGGAGGTGTCTCTGAGACACGCCAGAGAGGTGGGGCCCTGGCCTCACGTCCATTCACTGCAAGGGACCCAAAGGTGGGGTGGGAGGTGTGCAGCCAGATCAGCAGTGAGCCGCCCAGGGAGAAGCAGGCGGGCCTGTGCCTTTAAAAGAATTTTCATTTAAAGGCTCTTCTCTCTTCCACCATTTCAGTGATCTATATGCAAATATGCTAATGCATGCAAATTAAGACACCACTTTTAGTCCCAATTTAATAGAAAGCATTAAAATACCATTTTTTTTTCCAAAAAACTCCATATGCATGAAGGAAGATTTTTTTTTTTTTTTTACTTTTTTTTCCCCCCACTAAAGTCACATTCCGGCAGCAATTTTCTGCTGTCAAATTGTTCTCAACAAGGGGAGGTTTGAGTGGCTTCTCTGCGAGCCAGTCAGAGCAAGCTGGGGTGCTGCTCGTGGAGTTACTTTTTCTTTCTTTTAAAATTTCTCCTTAGCGAGGAGAGAAAGAAATAACAAACACAAGGCACCCCGGAGGCAGCCCATTCCCTCTGTTGGAGGGCAAGTCTGTTGGGGCAGGCCCGAGCGCCCCGGCAAACCTCCTGCCCACAGAGGGCAGTCGGGGAACAGCCCTGGGTTCCCAAACAGAAAAGACAAGTACTCCACCTGCTCTCTGTCACGGTGGGAGCAGTGCCCCAGGGTACCCGGACCCTTCCCCCCAGGACGGTACTGCTGGTGAGGGGCAATGTGGGCACCTGGGCAGGGGAGGCTGGGGTGTGAGGCCCATCCAGGGCCATCTGCTGTCTCTCTGTCCACTTGGGCTGACAGACCTTTTTTTTAGCAGCCCCCAGCCCCGCCCCAGAGAACGGCCCCTCTTCCCTGTCCACCAGCTTGGAATCTCTAGTCTGAAAGGCCTTCCAGACCCACTGGTGGCAAACGGCTGAAGCACTGTCCCTAAAGCCAATTCCCACTCAGCAGAACGGCCCCGGGAGAGTTCAGCAAGTGGCCTTTTCTCCCGCACAGCCACTGGCGGGTCGGCAGTCGAGTGACTGATGGATTCGTCAATGGCACCATCAGGACTCCAGCTGGTGTGTAACCCACATGTCCCAGACAGAAGGGGGTTTTGTCAAAAGGACCTTGATTCGCCCCTTCAGGCCCTTAGGACTTCTCGGGGTGCCTAGCTCCCAAGCAAACCTCAATGCTTGCAGACCATGCA
>PVJH01007123.1:69940-95558 GCA_004026705.1 Nesogale talazaci | reverse complement strand
TTACCATAATACTTTGTAAATAAATATATGTATGTCTCTATTCCCATCATTGTATATAAATGTGTTTACATATATACATGTCTGTATTTAGACCTATATAACTGTCTTATACATCCCAGTTTCCCCCTCTATTTCCTTTTACTTTTCTCCTGTCCCACTATCATGTAAGACTCTCATTTGAGTTTTGGTAATTTCTCTCCGCTCATTGCCTCTGATAGAGCTCCTGCAAGTGTCCTATGCCCTCCTCACATCCATTTTTAGATCACTTATTCTTCCCTTGCCCTAGGGTTTGCTGGCACCCCCCTCCTTTCCCCTCATTCCTCCCTCTCCCATGTCCCCGTGAAACCACTGGTCCCATTGTTCTCTCTTCCGGATTGTTCACCCTGCCTATCTTGTCCTGATAGACATGCACAGGCAATAAAATGCACAAAAACAAAGCAGAGCAAAACGTAACAAAAACAGAAGACAAAAAATAAATCAACAACTAATACAACATAAATAAATAAGAAAGAGAGAGGAAAAACCAACAGCAAAAACTGAAAAGCCCTCACACAGTTCCAGGTCTATGCAGGTCTGTTGACCTTTATGAGTGTCTTCCTGTTGAGTCTGCTGGGCGACCCTCACATCCGCCTTGGACATTCCTCGGGGACTTCGTTGCTGGCTCACCTTGCCGCTCTGCTGTACACTCTGTGTTCATCCTGGTGCAGTGGGGTCAGAGCGGGCACATCTCCCACATCGTGTCCCCAGTGCTGTACCACTTAACGTGTCAGGGAGAGACATGCCATCCTGCCGCATGGTTGGCCATGTGATCCTCTCTCTGCTTTGGCTGCTCTGAGTTGCCATATTGTCCTTAGGGCTTGGTGGACCAGAATGTGCTACATGCACTCATACCCTCTTCATTTGCTCCTGATGAGATGTCCCCCACTTCCTAAGCTCTAGCTTCAGTGTAGGGCGCCCACGTAATTGGAATTGAGGGCCAGCCCCGTTAAACTCTCTATCGGTTTCCTGCTTCATGCCAGTATGTTGCATTCATGTCTAGGTGTGCCAGGTTGAAATCTGGTTCCTCTCCTGAAGAGAAATAAACAACAATCACTCCTTGGGTGGGTTAGTACCCTGCTCCCCCACCACTACTGTCTCTTTTCTCAGGGAGAGGGCATCACTACCCTTTGGTGGGAGTAGGAGGCCCAGCCTTGCTCCTGGAGAGCTGCTGCTGGATTTGAACCGTCAACCCAGTGGACTGCAGTCCCACACACAACCACTATGCCACCGGGGCTCAGCCCCACCACTGTCTCCCCCCCCCCCCCCACCTTTTTCTCTCCCTCATTGTTAGGCTGTCATATGTATCTTTGGGTTGAGGTTGGCACCTGCCATTGTACCTGGACCTCAACCCAGGCATGGATGTACCTAGTAGCTTTTCCCATATGTCTTTGTTTGCATTATTTTATTATTTATTTATCTTTGCTTACCTCTTATTATTTATTTATCTTTGCTTACCTCAGTGGACTCAGGTTGTACTTGTCCTTTTGTGTGTGGCTTACTTTGTTTAGTATAAGTTACTTCAGTTCTTCCCATGTGGCAGTGTGTTTCATGCATTCATTGTGATTTTTCTAGGGATGCCTAATAGTCCATTGTATGTATCTATCACAGTTTTTCAATCCATTCATCCGTTGATGGAAGTTTGGGTTTTTTCCAATTCCTTGCAATTGTGTACTGTGCCGTCATGAACATTGGAGCACAGATGTCTGGCTGTGGTTTGTTTCTTGCCTCTTCTGTGTATATGCCCAGTAAGGGGATTGTTGGATCTTATGATAGCGCAATTTCCGTCTGTTTCACAAGTCGCCAAATCTATTTCCATAGTGACTGCCCATACCTACAGTGGATGAGAGTTCCTATCTCTTCACAGCCCTTCCAACTCTTACTATTTTCTGATATTTTGTATTGGGCTATCTTTGAGGACTTAGATGATATCTCATAGCTGTTTAGTTTGCATTTCTCTTATGACTAGGGACATTTTCTCACATGTTTATTGGACATTTGGATATATGCCCTTGAGAAACTTCTCTTCAGGTCTATGCCCACCTTCTCAGTAGATAATTGTTTTTTGTTGTTGTAAGTTAGCAGAGTATTGTAGATTTTAATAAGGCCTTTTTTCTGATGTGCCAGTGCAAAAGATGTTTTCCTAGTCTGTGATCTCTCTTATTATTCTCTTGGTGAATTCTTTTGATGTATGCAAGTGTTTTATCTTTAATATATCCCACTTGTCAATTTGTGCTACCTTTATGTTTGTGTTCTTTCCTATTTTTGATAACCTATGTATTCCCTGAGTTATAGTTTTCAGGTTTGTCCCAATTCCCTTGTTGATAGTCCTAATAGTTTGGGATTTTTATGTCTAGGTCTGTGATCCACCTTGAGTTTATTATAGTGAATGGAGTGAGGTAAGAGTTTTGCTTCATTTTCCTGAAGTTACATATCCATTTTTTCCCAGCACTAATTATTGAAGAGGACATTCACTTCTCATTTGATATATTAAAGATCAGTTGTCTGTATGCTGATGATTTTATTTCTGGATTTTTCAAGCCTTTTCCATTAGTTTGTGTATCTATCATTAAACCAATACCACACTGTTTTGACCACTGTGGTTGTATAATAGATGCTAAAGTCAGTTAAAGCAAGCCCTCCAATTTTGTCCTTCTTCTTGAGGAGTTCTTTGTTAATTCTGGGTTTCTTCCCTCTCCTTATGTAGTTGGTAGTCAGTTTTGCCAATTCTTTGAAGAAAGATGATATTTGAATTGGGATAGCTTTGAACTTATATAGTACCTTTGGCAGAATTGACATCTTTACTATATTGAGTTTTCTGATCCATAAGAATGGGATATATTTCCATTTGTTGAGGTCACTCTTGGTTTCTTCTAATAGTATTCTGTAGTTTTCTTTGTACAGATAAATATGTAAGTCAGATATGTCCCTAAACCTTTCAATTTCTGCTTGGCTAGGTACTACCTTTTTTATTTCCTCTTCTGTGGTTTGTCTGATGTATAAGCAGTCCAACATATTTCTGTCTGCTGATCTTGTATCTGCCCACTTTGCCATATTCCTCTATCATTTCTAGTATCCCTCTTGTGGAGATTTTGGAATTTTGCACATATAAAATCATAACATCAGCAAATAATGAGTTTAACTTCTTCCTTTCCCAAACTAATACCTTTTAGGTCTTGTTTTTTGTCTTACCTTGTTAGCTAGGACCTCCAGTATGATGTCAAATAGGAGTGGGGACAAGGAACATTCTTGTCTGGTCCCCTTTTTCAGTGGAATTTTTTTCATCTTTTCTCCATATCAGGTTGGTTGTTGTTGTTGTTTTTTTTAATATAAAGCTTATATAATATTGAGGAATATTCCTCCCATTCCTATCTTCATGAGTGTCTTAAATAGGAATGGGTGTTGAATGTTGTTCAATGCTTTTTCTTTATCTATCAATATTATCACGTGCTTCTTATAATTTTTGTTTCAATGTGGGGACTAATATTAATGGTCTGTCATATATTGAACAATCCCAGCATCCCTGGAATGAATCCCACTTGGTCATGGTAATTTATTTGTTTTGTATAATTTTGTATACTGTTGGCCTGTATTTTGTTAAGGATTTTTTCATTGATGTCCATTATGGAAATTAGCCTGTAGTTGTCAATTGTTGTGGGATCCTTGTCCAGTTTAGGTATCAGAGTTATACTGGCTTCATAAAAAGAGTTCGAGAGTTTGTCACATTTTTCTATGTTCTGGAGTAGTTTGTGTAGGATTGGTATCAGTTCTTCCTTGAATGCTTCGTAGAATTCTCCTGTGAAACCACCTTTTTTTTGCTAGTAATCCCTGGATAACCTTGTCTATTTCTTTTATTTGTTATGGGTGTGTTGAGACACTTGATGTCCATCAGAGATAGTCTAAGGAGGAATTTTTCCCCAAGAATTTGTCAATGTCCTCCAAGTTGTTGAATTTGTTGGAGTATAGTCCCAGTATTATGTAATTATCTTGTTGATTTAATTACAGTCCATTGTAATGCCTCCTCTTTCATCCCTCATCCTTGATATCAAAATTTGTTTATCCCTTTCTGTGGTTAGGTTTTCTAGCAGTCTGTAAATTCTGTTTATCCTTTCAAAGAACAAACTTTTAACTATTAATTTTTCCCACAGTTTTCTTATTTTCCCTCTCCTGAATTTCAGCCCTACTTTTTATTCATTTAATTTGCTATTAGTAGAATTGTCTTGTTGACTCTGCTCTGGTTGTTGTAAATTTTGTGCCAGCATATGTCTCTCTTCCTTTGTATATGTGCATGTGTTGCTATGAAATGCCCTCTGATAACAGCCTTTGTTGTGTCCCATAAGGTTTGGTAGGTCTTGTTGGTTTCTAGAAATTTCCTAATTTCATCTCTGATCTGGGCCAGTATAATCTCCTTTTACAATAGAAAGTAAGTTAATTATCCTCCGATTGTGTACCCTTGTTTATTTTCATCTTCCTTTTGTTGATTTCCAGTCTTATGGCACAGTGGTTAGAGAGGTCTGTATGACATCAATGTGCTTAAATTTATGCAGATTAGACTTATGCCCCAGCATGTGGCCTATCTTTGAATATGTAGCATGTGGGCTTGAAAAGAATGTGAATTAATTTTTTTTTGTATTTGTGTGGAGATCTCTGTAAATATCTATCAGGTAAAATTATTTAATTGTAGTGTTTAGATCTGTATCCTCCTTGTTCAGTTTCTTTCCCATTGATTGGTCTTTCTCAGAGAGCAGTGTATTTAAGTCACCTTCTATAATTGTCGAGCCTGTGACTCCCTTTTTCAGCTTTTGAAATATTTGATTGATATATTCCTTGCATCTCTTGCTTGGTGAGTTTATTTCTAGAATTCTTAGTGGTACTTGGTCTAAGGTTCCCCTGTACATTATATAGCGTACCTCCTTATCTCTCCTTTTTTGGCATCACTGCCCTCTGGTGGTGGGAGTAGGAGGCCTAGCCTTGCTGCTGGAATTGAACCTCCAACCCAGTGGGCCATAGTCCCATGCACAACCACTATGCCACCAGAGTTCACCCTTCCTTATCTCTTTTTATGGTTCATATTATTTTGGACTATTTTGGACTATAATCTTGACATGTATCTCCTATAAGCAGCAGATCAAGGGTTGTGTTTTCTAAGCCACTCTGTTATCCTCTGCCTCATACAGTCTGAGTTAATTCCATTGATATTCAGGGTTATTAAATTTAACCGTGGATCTTGTAATGTTATTTCATATCTCTTGTGTTGGGTGTTTTCCTACCTCCATTTCTTTTCCATGGCTTTTGTGTGTGTGTGTGTGTGTGTGTGTGTTTCATTCTTGTCTTCTTTCCACTGTTGATCCAATGTTATCTTAGGAGTTGTTTTCTCTGTGATGGTCTCTGAGTGGAGCTGTTCTGTGTGGAAGTCTCTTATTTCTGCTTGGTAAGTGTTGTTCTACTGCCCACACTGGGTCGACAAAGATCTTTTGTACTGTTAGATTTCTTTTAGTGTAGTCTTTGTTTTTTTCCTTGTTCAGAAAGACTTCCACTTCTCCATAAACTTTGTGAGAAAATTTGACTGGATAGAGTATTCTCAGACTTGCATTTTTTCCTTTCAATTTTTGAAATATGTTGCTGCACTCTCTCCTCTTCTTCATAATGTCTGTTGATAGATCTGAGCATATTCTTATCTGCTTGTCTTTATATGTGACTACTTGTTTTTCCCTGGATGTGCTCATGATTTTCTCCTTTTCCACAAAGTTGGATAGTTTCAATTATATGTCTTGGTAACTTCTTGGGATTCAGTATAGTTGGTGTTCTTTCTGCCTCCTGGGTGGTTGCTTGGTTTTCATTCATTATGCTAGGGAAGAATTCCATCACTATTTTTTAAATCCTTTTATTGGGAGCTCATGCAACTCTTATCACAATCTATACATCCATCTATTGTATGCCAAGCACATTTGTATACTTGTTGCCATCATCATTCTCAAAACATTTGCTTTCCACATAAATTTCCAGTACCAGCTCCTCATCTCTCTCCCCTCCTTTCTAAGCCCCCTCTCTCATGAATACTTGATAATTTATAAAATATTACTATCTTGTCATATTGTACATTGCTTGATGTCTCCCTTCACCCATTTTACTGTTGTCCATATCTCATGGAGGAGGTTATATGGAGGATCCTTATAATTCATACCTCTATTCTACCCCACCTTCCCTCCACTCTCCTGTTACCAACACTCACACCATGGGTCCATAGGTCCTAAGGGATTATGTCCTGGATTCCCCATGTTTCTGGTTCCTATATATACCAGTATACATCCTCTGATCTAGACAGATTTGTAAGGTAGCATTGGGATTATGATAGTATGGAGGAGGAAGCATTTTAGAACTAGAAAAAATTTGTATGTTCCATCATTGCTACACTGTACCCTGACTGGCTCGTCTCTTCCTCACAATCCTTCTGGTAGGGGACATCACACTACCTACAGATGGACTTTGGGTCCCGAATCTGTAGTCCCCCTCATGTATAATGATACAATTTTTAGTTCTTTGATGCCTGATACCTGATCCCTGTTGACACCTCATGATCACACAGGCTGGTGTGCTTTTTCCATGTGGGCCCTGCTGCTTCTGAACTAGATGGCTGCTTGTTTACCTTCAAGCCTTTAAGACCCTAGACACTAATCTTTTAATAGCTGGGAACCATCAGCTTTCTTCACCACATTTGCACATGCACACATTTGTCTACAGCCATCATAACAAGAAGGTGGGCATGTAATTATATGATCTTTTGTTGTTTGATGCCTGATAACTGATCCCTTTTACACCTCATGGTTACATAGGCTGATATGCTTCCTCCAGGCGGACTTTGTTGCTTCTCAGCTACATGGCCTCTTGTTTACTTTCAAGCCTTTAAGACACCAAATGATATATCATTTAATAGCTGGGCACCATCAGCTTTCTTCACTGCTTTTGCTTATGCACACATTTTTCTTCAGTGATTATGTTGGGAAATGACCATCATGGAATGCCAATTTAATAGAACAAATTATTCTTACATTGAGAAAGTATTTGAGTGGAGGCCCAATGTCCATCTGTTGCCTTAATACTAACACTATAAGTAGATGTATGTAGACGTATTTTCCCATCATCATATATAGAAATATTTACCTATGTACATGCCTGTATTTAATCCTCCATGAATGCTCTTTGCTTCCTATTTCTTTCATCTATTACCTTTTACTTTCCTTTTGTCCCACTATAATACTTATCCTTCATTTTGATTTCATTAATTCCTCTCAGTTACTTTACCATTAATCAATCTCTACCAAGTCTTTCACACTCAACTTGCCACTGATTTTGGACCACTCATTGTTCCCTTGTCCCTGAGTTCATCAACCACCTCCTTTCCCCCAGCTTTCCAGCTCCTATGTCCCTCAGAACCATTAGTCCCATTGTTTCCCACCATACTGTTCATCCAGACTAACTTATCTTGATAGACCTACAGAGATAAAAATATGGACAAAAAAACCAAGACATTGCAAGACAAAGCAACAAAAGAAAACAAGCTCATGACAGTACCAAAAAACGCAATGTCCAGAAAAAATATATATGTAAAAAAGTAAAAATTGCAATAAAAAAGAAAAATCTGTAAATAGTTCAAGGTCTGTTTGTTGACTTCTAGTACTATCCTCCGTTTGAAGTTAATGGAATTGCTGTGCCCTGGTCCCAAAGTCTATCCTTGGCACTCCCTGGGAACCTTCATTCTCTTACCCCCTTTGCTGCTCTGTTACACACCCTTAGTGCTTTGCCTCAATGAGGTGATGTCAGATTGGGTGCAATCAGACCTTGTGTCTCAATGTTGTCTTCATGGGGTCTTGGGTCATCAAGGGATGCCGTGTTTCATCATGGGGCTGGCGATATGGTCTTCTCTGTGCATTGACTGTTCTGAGTGGAGATATCATCCTCAAGGCTTAGTGGACTAGGGTGCGCTACACTCTCTCTTCTTCCCCACTCATTTACTCTCAGATAACCTGGTCAGACATGTCCTTCTCCCTGATCTGCAGCTTCAGTGTTGTTCTCTTAAGTATATTCTTTTGGGGGTAGGGCTGGCTGTCCACGTGGTTGGGGTTGGGACTGGGCCTTCAGACCTCTCCTCTGGCTCTTTACTCCAATGCCATCATGCTGCATTCATGTCCTAGAACATTGGGTTTAAGTTTGGTCCTTCTTTCCCTATGAAGATATAAACAATACCCCCCTCTTGGGTGTGTTAATGCCCTGTTCTCCTGCTACACATTGATATCTTTCCCCCACCCCTCTTTTTTAGTTGGCTACCATATGTAGCCCTGGATTTGGTCTGGCATACTACCTGGGCCTCACCCCTGGGAGTTTTGTATACAATAGCTTTTACCCTATGCTCCATTTGCGTTTGTTTTGATGATGATTTATTTGATGTGTTTTCCTCTGGTAATCCAATTCTTCTGCTGTTCCTTCTCATAGCATCAGACATAGCTCTGAGGTTTTCTTCAGCTTCTCTGGTGGACTTGTTTGACTTTTCTTTGCTTCTATTAATTTCTGCTTGGCAGTCGTCTAGGTCAGTGGTGCAGTTCTCTGCCTTCTCCATTCAGTGAGCTTGTTATTAGTTTTTGTTATTTTGCCCCTTAGCTCTTGTATTTTCCTTTGGTGCATGGTCTTTATCTTCTTTATCATTTCACCCTTTTCCTGTAATGCTTCCCTCATATCCCATATGATTCTAAGCAGCCGTCTCAAGATTTCATTATGTGGAAGTTCAACTATGATTGCTGTTAAGTTTCTATGACTCCTGTTAGGTCCAAGTCATCCTCTAACATTGGATTTTGTTTCTCTTTTCTTATTGCTTTTGTGAAAGCAGCTTGCTACATTTTTGGTCAATTTATTGGAACTAGGTGTCATTTTCCTAGGCATCACAGAGCCCTGGACTCTCTCTTTGGGAGGCTGGTGTTGGTGCTTCTGCAGGCTGCCTATAGCCACCTGCCTTGACCAGTGTGTTTCACTTTTGTCTGCAGGGGTTTTCCCATTCACCTTGGTCTATGCTTTGCTCCAACCACTCTCAGGTCTCTGTAAGGGTGGTTTGTTGTTGTGCAGACTGCATTCTGAAGGAAGGTGCTGGCCTGGGACCCAGCAGAGCACATAGTTCAAGATTGGGTGTCTACACTTGGCTAGATGCACTTTGGTCGGTAAGGCTGGTGGGAAGGAGGTCCCAGCTACTTATGCTAGCAAGCAGTTCCACTAATCGGAGCACAGAGGGCAGGGGTATTGTGGAGGAAGAAGGTAGATTGGGGAGTGCAGTGGTAAAGCCCTGCAAACTTGGGCCCCTATGTCACAGCTGCACAAACTTCAGCTGGACTTTGTGCTGGATGCCTGAGAGGCCCAGAGTTTCATGGCGGGATGGTAATAGGGGGTGGGGAGACTGGCTGGCAGCTCTGCACTTAATGATGAGGTGGATGGCATCTGGAATGCTGAAAAAAACGCAGCTGGTGGGCCTGGGTCCTGGGGAATCTGCAAGAAGTATAGATGATGGGGGTTGAAGTAAGCTTCTGAATCAGAGAATTGCTCTGGACTGTCTTGGTGACACCCCTAGTCTTGACACCCCTAGTCAGCCCCCAAATCTCCCCACTCACCTGATCTCCACAGAGTTCTGGGTGGGAGCTACCTACCTATTCACCATCTTGCCATCTCTTCCATAAGTGCTTTTTTAAAAATCAGAACTATCTTTCAATGTCTTTAACCAGTAAACCTCCCAGCATTTGAGATGGAGTTCATTGTGTATGTTGAAGCTTGTTTTCCATGTTATTGTAGGTGATTTTCAACTCTGCCTAAGCCCTCATTTCCTGCTCATACACAGCCTGATTCAGCCAGAGATGAAAGAGAGAGATGCAGCTTCCCAGGTCTTTCTTGGACATGTGCACAGATCTACACATTTGTATGGTCTTCTAGGTTCCCATGAAATGACTTCTAAAAATTCCCCATACACATTTTTGTTTTTCACTTTTCTGTTCAGTTTCTTATTTGCCCCCCATTTTGTCCTCACTTCAGACTGCTTCATTCAATATTCCTCAGTTGTCACTGATGTGTGTGTGTGTGTGTGTGTATCATGCGTGTGTGTGTGTGTGTCAAATACTTTAGGGCACAAGGCTATTCAGACTGAATGAGTTCTGTCGGGTAATATAAAGACAATCTCTTTGAGCGAGGTTATCAGAAATCTGACAAGCAGGACAAATAATCATCGTTTTCTGGAAATGTAGCTTTTTTGGTTGCTGTTTCGATCACTTTTTCAAACCTGTTCCTATCCCTTTAATGGGGTTCACTATGAGCCACCATTGACTTGATGGCTGTATGTTGGGTTTTTAAATTTTTTATTAATCCATGTGTAAACCCTGCAAATGGATACAGGGACTTCAGCTGTCATCCATACCATCCTGCAAACCAGGTGTTCAAAATTTCAGCTCTGACACTATTTCTTCTTTCAGATTTGGATTTTATTATTTGCAGTCCTTGGATCACACAGACCGGTGTGCTTTTTCCATTTGGGTATACATGGTTTTTCACTTAGATGGCTAATTTTTTTTTATGAAAAACCTTTAAAACCCCAGACTTATTCTTTCTGATAGTTAGACACCTACTGGTCTGTTCACCACACTTTTCTGTAGAACCCATATCTTCAGAGATCTCTTCATGAGAACAAGTACCAGGCGAGGTTTCTGGCTACTTTAACATGCCCCCTGCACATTGATTGCTTACGGAATGTCAAACTACTTTTGTTTACCTGGAATAATCCACACTTGATATATTAGTATCTTTACTTAACTGTAGATTTGATAATTTTAATAGTGATTTCACTTCTTGTTACCCTTTTTTCTGGTTTTCACACTAAGGTTTTCCTGACTGCTCAAAAAAATTGTGAGGATTTTGTGTAGGATAGGTATGATTTTTTTGGCAATTCTTAAAATGACTTCCCAGTGAGTGACCTGTGCTTGGATAGTTCTTTAGGAGGAGATTTTAAATTTAATTAAGTTTTTACAGTCACAGTTTCTCTAATGATTAAAGAATATCTATATTTTTATTTATCTAGTTTCCTTTCCTTTTTTTCTAAGTTATGTATTTTTAAGGACCTTGCTTATTTTATTTACAGCACCAAATCTGTTTGAGTCTCTGTGCATATAGTATTTTCTGTCCTCTTTTTGTTATTTGTATAATCTAGTGTATTTTTCTTTTGTATTTTATATTGAAAATTGTATGTTCTCTGTCCTTAAACAACATTTTTTAAAAAAAAGGAAGGTCAAAAATGATAGTTGGATAAGAGGAAAATAAAAGGAAATAGAGAAAAGAACTAGGAGGCAAAGAGCATTTATAGAAGTCTGAAAACAGGCCTGTACATAAGTAAATATATTTATATATAATGAGAGGGAAATAGATCTTTATACATATGTTTATATGTCAAATGTCAACAGATGGACAATGGGTCCCTACTCAAGTACTCTCTCAACACAAGAACATTTTGTTTTAATAACCTGGCATTCTATTATGCTCACCCTCCTGACGTGATCCTTGAAGACAAAACGGGCACATAGAAACTGTGGTGACGAAAGCTGATAGTGCTCACCTATGAAAAGATCAATCATCTGAGGTCTTAAAGGCTTGAAGACAAACAAGCATTCATCTAGCTAAGATGCAACAAAGTCCACATGGAAGAAGCACACCAGCCTGTGTGACCATGAGGTGTCTATGGGATCAGGTATCAGGCACCAAAGGTCCAGAACAAAAATCATATCAATGTGAATGAGGAGGAGAGCAGTATGTAGACCCAAAGCCCATCTATAGACAATTGGACATTCCTTTACAGAAGGATCATAAGGAAGAGATGAGCCAGTCAGGGTGCAGTAGAGCACCCATGAAACATGCAACTTTCCTCTAGTTCTTTAATGCTTCCTTCCTCCCACTATCATGATTCCAATTCTACTATATAAATCTGCCTAGACCAGAGCATGTACACAGGGAATTCAGGACAGATAAACCCCTCACTGCCAAAAATGAGAATAGTGATTCCAGGATGGTAAGGGGGGAGGAAGGGGGGAGTGATCACAATGATATATATGTAACCCCCCTGGGGGATTGACAACAGAAAAGGCGTGAAGGGATACATTTGTCACTGGAAGACATGAAAAAAAATAATAACAATTTATAAATGATCCATGAGGGAGGGAGAGGGGAAGAGGGAGGAGGAAAACTGTGGAGCTTATACCAAGGACTCAAGTAGAAAGAAAAAGTTTTGAAAATGATGGCAGCAAATGGATAAATGTGTTTGACACAATATATATGTACATATATATGTGTGTAATATATATATTATATATATTACATATATATTATTATATTATTATATTATATTATATTATTATTATATTATATTATTATAATATATATATTATATATATATATATATAGTGATAAGAGCTGTATGAGCCCCCAATAAAGTTATTTTTTTAAAAGGTCTTAATGTAGGTCTATCAGCCATATTTGGGTTTTCTTTTCTTTTTATTTTTAGGCATCACTGCCCTCAGGTGGTGGGAGTAGGAGGCGCAGCCTTTGCTCCTGGGAGCCGGAATTGAACCTGCATCCCAGTGGGCCGCAGTCCCATGCACTACCACTACGTCACCGGGGCTCAGCCCCTATTTGTATTTTCAACGAAATATCTCAGTCTAATTTTTTTTCTATTGTGGATTTGCCATTTCTTCCTCAGCTTCTACTTCCAGCTTTGCTAATTCTTTCTAACTTGGGGCTTCTCTCATCAGATGAGGCTTTTAAACCTTTGAAGGGCCATCACATATTCCATTACTGAGTGTCAGCATTGCTTCTCTTGTCTTTGCTGATGTTGGCATAAGAGGTCTGCAGTTGTGGAGTGCTTATTCTTGTCTAGAGCTGGACAATCCTGACCATGAGCTCCCGGGATGGCCTCCAGATTTCTAAATTCTCCTGCTACCGGGTACTAGAGCTTCTAGGGAGGTGCTCTTGGGTGTGGCTTTCAATTGACTGTTGCTTTTAGTTACCTTTTATTCTAAGTCATTAAAACTTGACAATAAACAATTTGATCCCATAATTTTTATCATTACTATTTCCCATTATTCCCCAAGAATCTTATACAGTACCCTACCTGGTGCTTTCTTTTCCTGATTCATCTCTTGTGAATATTTTAACAACTGACTGTCCCCATTTACAAGGAAGTGTCTGTATCTACCTACCACCAACGATGACATTTCCACTCTTAGTCTATCAGTGAGTGGTCCTTCTCAATAATCCCTTTAATTTCCCACTTCCTTGGCTTACATCTGATACCAATCTTCACAGGCTGGCTTTTTGGGGAGCACTTGTTGCCATGGACCTTGGGTTACAGAGTGGTGCACATTAGCACTTGTGGAAAGAAGGGTAGAGAGAGCGGATTTGTCAGAGAGAAGTTGACTGCCATTCTGGTTGGGCAAAGTCTCAGTCAAACCTGTGTGTGTGTGTGTGTGTGTGTGTGTGTGTGTGTGTATGCTGGAGTGGCTGATTATGTTTTCTAAGAGTTGTCCCATGGTGGCCAAAATAGCCAGGTCATAGTAGTACCCCATGCATCAGTCATCAAATAGAGTCCTTCCTGGGACTGGTGTACTCAGGTGAGGCCGTTCTCTGTAACTGAGACATAGCCTGAAGGAACTGACAGCTAAAGACTGTCACAGGATGCGGTTGACCAGTGGCTCTTTGAAGGGGATCCTGGTGTTAAGCATGGAGAACAGAGACATCACCTTAATCAGGCACTGAACTAATCCAATCAGAGACTGGACTGTTTGCTCCTGTGCCATTCTTATCAGGCTTCTTATCTGGTTGGCTCTTTTTTATCCCTAGAGAAGAGTTCTCAGGGGCCCCCACTGAGAATGAGGGTTTACTTTATGCAGTTAGACTCGGATGGTCCCAAAGTCTAATGACTTTCTTCTCAGAATAGTGATATTGCTGGAAAATTCACTTGACTTCTGGGAGATTTTCGCTGAGCTCTTTAGTCACTAGCCTTTGTGAGTAAGAACCTTGAGGGGAAATCCTCCCAGTCCGTGCACTCACATCTTTCCACCTCCCTTCTCCCTGGCCCTGCCATTCCAAACTGCTTTGGTGAAACCAATCTCCAGGTGTGTGTCTCTGCGAATAAAGGGTTCGTTCAAAGCTCTGCTGGATCCTTTGTCTCTTTGAAGGGATTCTGTGTCCAGGTTTCCCATTTCTAGCACCATGCCAAGAACTAGCCAATCTGACGAGGGAAAACTATCCATCAAAGGGGACTCTGCTCTGTCTACAAGGACAATTCTTTCTGAGATCTTGGCCTGTTGTATCCTCATTGTCTTGTCAGCTCTCAGATTTCTTTGAACAGACGTTTCTTGTGTTTTCACTAACTTTCCTCCTTGTGCAGGGCAGGGGCCTTGATCTGCCACAAGTTATTATGTCAGAAGATGAAGCTTTCCTTAAGTTCTTTTTTCCACACACATTCTTAAAGGGCTACTGCTGCATTAGGATTCCTTCCCAAAGATGGGATACTGTCAGAAAGATACAATAGAAAGTTCTTCATGCATTCCCTTTTCCGGTTATATTTGCTTGAATTTTCATGAGGACCGGTATGGTCTTTGTGAGTGGTTATTTGGAAAATGTAGCCTGTGGATACAGGATTTAAAAATCTTTAACACTAAGTGAAAATAAAATTGAAATATCAATTCTTGCTCCTCAACATGCCATTGTCTGGATTTTCTGGTAGCTCAAACAGAAATGCTGGTTCTCCAACTATCACATGGTTACACTATATTTATGTCTTCTGATTTTGGGAGGAACAGATGTTTCTAGAGAAGAGCTTGAAAAGATGGATGACATATTTATATTTAAAAATTCTGTTGAAAGAGGTAGGGATTTCTAGTTAGATATCTTGAAACATCTTTACTTATTTATAGGTTCTCTTTAGAATTCTTGCTGGCATTAGTTTTTTTTTTTCTGGTACAATGAATGCTCAGAAAATGGGTCTGATATCTGGTGTCTTATGCAATATTTCCCCAAAATTCAAAATAATGACTTAATTATTTATAGAAAAATCAGGATGATTGCCATTATAGATACATTCATGGCTATGTTCTAGGAAGAAAGCGAAATGCTATGATCTTTGCGTCTGTGTTACTCTATAGTTTCTACCACATGGGCACATAGTTTATGTATGGACTCATGTACTAAGAATATATGTCAACTAGAAAATTATTTTATTATACAGCTTTAATCATATCAGGCATTATGCCACAGGGCCACTTCATAAATATCACTAATGAAAACACTTTCTCATTCTGTGTTCACGTAGAACATATTAATTGAGTACCTTCTAGACGCTGAACATCCTCTTAGATTATCTGGATGGGGGTGGAGGAGGAGAGCTATTATGGTGACTTTAGCATCAGTCTACCTCTGTCTAGTGTAGTGATTCTCCAACCTGGTGAATGTTCACTGCCCTCTGAGGAGAATTTGGTGATGTCAGGAGATATTGTGGGTTCTCACAACCGAGCACTCCTGGCATCTTGCAGACAGAGTCATCCTTCAGTGCACAAGATAGCCCCAACCACCAAGACTCTGCCCAGCCCCAAATGCTAATGAGGCTGCTTTTGGGACATCTTATCTGGGGTTAAGTTTATCAAAGCCTTTTCTTAAAATGGTACTAATGGGAAGAATAAGCAACAACTATTCACCTTGAAAATATTTTAAAAATAATTGGGCCTGCTGCAGTAACAAACAGAACTCTTTTAACAAAGAGTCCTCGAGAGCTGCATGTTAAGGAGTCACCATCCAGAAGCAATAAGGAATTCAGGTTCAATGTCAGTGCAGCAGAGTGGAGCCAATTACCTACATGGCTGTGAAGATTTCAAAAGGGACCAAACCCAGCGTGAATAACAAAGACCTGGTGCTCCAGGGGGCCAGGACCGTGCCCTTGAGTCAGGTGTCAGGTTGTAACTGGGCCCCTGGAATGAATGATGACTAAGCGTTGGTGCCCCCTCTGTCTTTCCCTTCCTACTTAGGGAATCATTGGGCCCAGGAAAAATCAACCCCCCTTTGCAGTATGCACCCCATTATTCTTTCCGCATTGTTTTTACAGCTGGTAGCTCATTTTGCCTCCAGAGAAAAATCTCAGAGGTATTATCATCTTCATTTTGTAAATTGGAAAACTGAAATTGAGGTCATTCTGGGGTTGTCTTAAAAATTTATTTTTAAAGTCTAGGCTTCAGGCACGGTCTTCTACTACCAGGTCCAGCACCCTGGGGCCATCCTGAGATCCGACATTCATCCTAGGGCACCACCCTCTGATCTGATCACCCTCACTGGAGGGCTCACATGCCTCAGCACACACAATCGAGCCAAAGTCCACCCTGCATAGCAGCTGCTTGTTGCAACACACCACTCTGTGAATTAAATTCATTGTTTTCTTAGCGCCCTTAACTCCTAAGTTATGTATTTTTCTCATATAGAGTGCTACACAATTGTCTGACCCTCTCTCTCTGGAGAACAGTGCTGGGAGCTGTCAGGAAAAGAGTGTACTAAGGTGCTAATTCTGTGGGAACTGCAGTTCTTCAGATTTCTTAAAACAAACGTGTGTGCGTTTCCATAGTTGAGTTGTGAGAACTCAGGGGGCTAAAGATCAAGGTTCATTAATCATTCTGAGCTTTCTAATTCTTTCCTTTGCCTGAAATTGTATCTGGAAAGTAGTTTTTAAATGGCATTTGTGTGTATTTGAAGAGCATCTCCCCTGCCATGAAAGGACTTCAGTTATTTCTTCTTCCATATTTGACTTCCTTTCCCTGGCACCTTTTTTTTTCTTTTTAATTTGTCTAGCTCTGGTTGCTGATAGCAACTATTTCGGTGCATTAGGGACACAATGATAGCTTCAGAATCTTAGTAAACCACAGTTGCTAAATTTCTTCCACAGAGTAGCTGGTTCCTTTTGGGGAAATAATGTCATGGGACTTCTTTGAGATACTTCATACTTCATTTGCCAGAAATGGACAATTATCACAGAGGCATTAAAACCTAGCTGTGTACTTTCTAGGAAATGATATTTTCCAGGAATCTCAAATTTTCTGATATTTGTCATGTTAACTCATAAAAACCACATTCTTCCTTCCATATGCAGACAATTCATTGAGAAGCACCAAATCTAGATTCTGTAGACTTGGGTTCAAGTTCTGATTCTGCCACTTTCCATTTATAGGAACTTGAGCACATTTTCCTAATGCTTTAGAGCTCTCCCTTCTCAATTTTAGAATAGGAAAAAAACTCTCCGAGGTTCAGAACTGTTTCATGGGCTGTTTGGGCTTGAATTGTGCCCTTCCAAATTGTCATTCACTGCCTTTTAGTTGGTTCTGATTCAGAGTATCCCTCTGCACAGCAGAATGAAGCCGTGCCTGAGCCCACCACAGTTTGAGCCCTGAACCAGTTCATTTTGCTGAAAGTCTTCTCCTTCATGCATTCTCTAATTTTCAACACACGATTTTCTATTCAGGGATTGCCCCTTCTTAATAATATGCCCAAAGTAGCAGAGGCAAAGTCCCACTGCCTGCCTTCCTAAGGAGCATTTGGGCTGTACAACAAGAAAGGTGTGTTCATTCTTCTGGGAGTTCACGGTACAGTCAGTCTTCATGATCCCCATGCCTTAGAACCCTGGGGTTACAGTGAGTTCCTCCGTGGTTGGAAGTTCGCACCCACTAGCTGCTCTGAGGGGGGAAAGGTGAGGCTTTCTGCTCCAGTCAAGACTGATAACCTTTGAGACCTATAGGGGCAGCTGCACTCCATCTTACAGGGTCTCCATGAGTCAGAAGGAACTTAGTGACAGTGATGAGTTGTGAATGTGGGGTATACATATGGGAAGAGTCTTATGTAGGAACAGGGTTTTCTTGGGTACGTTGGCAAGGTCATACAAGTGTCGGCCTGTTTTACTTTGAGACTCAGGAACTTGGTGCAGGAACTAGCAGATTGAGGTGACACCAGCACCATCTGAAGACGAGGAAGACAGCCCAGATACAAGTCCAGGAATGCCAAGGACAGCCAAGGTGAGAAGCTGAGACAAGGCTCTTGGACTTGAAAGGCAGAGGGATCTTTTCCTGAGAGTCGGTGCCCTGAGTGAGGATTCCTCGTTTCCTAACTAGTTTTCCACGCTGACCAGAGAGGCAGCAGTTTGAACTGTTGCCTGCTCTGTGGGAGAAAACGAGGAGGCCGGCCTCAGCAAAGACGTACAGTCTTGGAAACCCCATGGGCAAGTTCTGCTCTGTGGAGTCTCCATGTATTATACTCGACTTGGAGATGACAGTATTTTTTAACACGGAGAGAATGCTTTTCTGTTCATTGAAGCGAGGAGCCCTGATCGTGTAGTGGTTCTAGGTTGGATTACCAACCACAAAGTCAGCAGTTTGAAACCATCAGTCATTCCACAGGAGAAAGATAAAACTTTCTGCTTCTGTAAAGAATCATCCTCTCAGAAACCCACAAGGATAGTTCTATCCTGTCCTACAGGGTCATTATAGTCAGGATCAGAGTAAATTTGAGTTTGATTCATTAAAGCAACAAGAAATGATGGCCTGAACTAAATAAAACAATGTATTTAAAAGTGCTTTGGACACGGCAAAGCTCTATACAAATGAAAATGCTTTTATTCAGCATATTCCATGTACCATGAAATTCCTGGAAACTGGGAAATAAAATATAACTTTATTTGTAGTAAATACATATATATATGCAATTAAGAACTGTATATGTAAGTGGGGAGATGGGGAGATACAGCAGATTTGAGAAAAGAAGTTGAGCCCAGATGGTTTATTTAGGAGAGGCAGGGACATTAGTGTGGAGTGGGAACGTGATGCCAGGAAGGGAAGGTAGCCAACAAAGGGTATATTACAAAACCAGCAAGGGTCCTTAGCAGCATAGTGTTCAAGCACTTGGCTGCTACCCAAAAGGTCAGCAGTTCAAACCCAGCAGCTTCTCCCTAGGGGAAAAGACCTTGCCATCTTGTTCTATTAGCTTTATAATCTTGGAACCTCTGGGGCAGTTCTAATCTGTCCTACAGGGTTACCAAAAGTCAGCATCAACTATACAGCACACAACAATCACGACATCAAAGCAGGCACCATAGTGACAACTGGAACTTGGAGAATCTGGGACATAGTGTCACATGTGATGCATGATTTATCTATGCGAGGGGCAAGTGAATTGGACTCTGTTTAAATCCTGTGGGCTTTCAAATTATAGCAGAAATATAATGTGCTATAGAAGAAATGACTTAGAACCGTGGAGGAGAAAACACAAAAGTGTTTGGGTTTGCAATGGAAAGCTTTGATATCCCTTGATTTTCCCTTCTTTCAAAGCATCCGCTCTGCCTTTCCTGGAGCACTGCTTTCACTCCGGCTTGCTTCCAACCACCCCAAACATCCTTGGACTCATTTATTTTTCCTCAACCAACTCTCTAAATGTCTGTGTTCCACAAGATTCTATTATCACTTCTCTTTTCCCAACATGCTATACATGTATTTTTTCTTCCTGGAGATATCTTACTTTCTTATGGACACAGGAATACTGATGTATTTTAGATCTACACCTATTCTATATATTTAATCTTAGATTGTACTCTACTTCCCTAACCTTCACATCCACATTCACTGTTCCTGTCTCTCCACCAAAACCATTTTTTGAGGTCTTCAAGGATCTGTCACTAGGGAGTAGGGACTGGAGACCACAACCCCTGACATGCTCAAAGATGGGGCCACCAAAATTACCCCAACGCCCGGGACCTTGGGAGTAGTGATTGGTGGATCAGTAACATAAAGAAAGGGGTCACCAAGGCCATGGATTCACTAGAGTTGGTATTACCCATCACCCAGTGTGATTGCTAGGTTTATCGTGCCAGCTAGGCTTTCATAGAAACATGTGAGTGGAGTTTACTCAGTTCGAAGTTTGATTGGTGGGCGATGACATAAATGGCTTTCCAAGGCCAGCCCCTAACCCTACCCAGTGATTGAACCAGTATTCTCCTGCCTGAGCTTGTCTTTTGCCTCTACTTTGTGTGCGCTATTATGGTTGGAGCCAACCTGTGAATCTAGTCTTGCCCTGCATGTATTGCTAGAGCTTGGGTTTCCATCAAACCTGCTTCTCCACACTTCTTGAGAATTCATCTGACTCCTGTGCTTCAGCACATCTGGCCTCTGCTACATCTCAACTTTTCATCTCCCTGCTGTTGCTGCCGCACCCACCCTGCTTGTTTTACCTGAGGGCAGACTCTGCTGTCTGCTTCCTTGACCTCAGACCAGCCACCAATATACAAGGGGGTGCCCCCCCCCAAAAAAAAACAGAATTGAAATGGGTGGAAGAGAGCTTTTGGAATATGCATTTTCCCCTCTAGGTGAGAACCGAGCAACTTGGTCTGAGTTAGTACACCCAACTAAGTCACCTGGCAAGTTTTTCGCTGGTTACAGCAAACTTTTCCATAAAAGAAGTTTCACATGGATCTCGTTTTTTTTTGTGATGGCCAATTTAAGAAAATTCCATGCAGCTGTGAAATATTGTTTGCAGTTCAGGAAAAATGTCACAGAAACTCTTGTGATGTTGAACGCAGCTTATAAGGACAGCACTATGGGAAAAATGCAAGTGTACACATGATTTTCTCACTTCAAAAAAGGTGAAATGCCAGTCAGGGTACAGTGTAACAATGATGAAACATGTACCTTTCCTCTAGCTCTTAAGTGCTTTATTCCCCCACTATCATGATCCCAATTCTGCCTTACAAATCTGGCTAGACCAGAGGATGTACACTGGTATAGATAGGAACTAGAAACATGGGGAATACAGGATAGATGATCCTTTCAGGGCCAGTGGTAAGAGTGGCAATACTGGGAAGGTGGAAGGAAGTTGGAGTAGAAAGGGGGAACCCATTATAAGGATCTATATATGACCTCCACCCTGGGATATGGACAACAGGTGAAGGGAGACATCAGATGGTGTATGATATGAAAAAAAAATTGTAAATTATCAAGGTTTCATGAGGGCTGTGGGGTAGCAGGGAGAGGGGTAAAAATGAGTAGCTAATACCAAGGACTTAAGTAGAAAGAAAATGCTTTGAGAATGATGATGGCAACAAATGTATGGATGTGCTTTGCATACAATGGATGGATGTGTGGATTGTGATAAGAGTTGTATCAGCCCCCAATAAAATGATTTTTTTAAAAAGGTGAAATGTAGATTGATGAAAAATCTCATCGATCAGATGAAAATGTCGACCTGTAGTTCATTTGGAATTCATTCCAGCAGGTGAGACTGTTAATTGAGTTTTATATTTAGAGGTTCTGAAGAGATATCATACCAGTGTGTGACAAAAAAAGGCCTGATTTGTAGCAGACAGGGTACTGGTTTTGCACCAGTTTTGTAGCAAATAAAAGCATGGCTCTCATTCCATGCACCGTACTCACCTGAGTTCTCTCCGTGTGACTTCTTTTTGTTTCCTTAAAGGAAGAGGGCCATGAAAAGACAGCATTTTGATGATGTAGAATAGGTGAAGCAAAAACCAAGGGAGGTGCTGTCAGCCACCCAAACAGATGAGTTTGAAAAATGTTCCCAAGAATGGAATCGCAGATTTGACAAACGTATTCGGTGTAATGGAGAATACTTTGAAGGTGATAAGGTTGTTTTGCAAGTAAATAAAGAGATACATAACTTTGACTCCCCAAAAGCCATTCTGGGGGATATATGTGTATGTGTGTGAATATATATATATAATATATATATATATATTTATAGATATCCTGGTTTTGTTTCTCTAGAGAACCCTGCCTAACACACCCAGTTCTGTCACGTGTCACCTACCCCAAACCTATCACCTCCAAGTCAGAGTACTGACTGGAAGGCCATGGTGTGTACTGTTGTGCAGAGAGGAAGGTTTCTTTCTTGGCCAGTAGGAGAGGTGAGGAGCATAGTGTGGACCACCAGGCAGTCTCACCCCTGTGGGGAAATGGTGTCAATCCTGTTGATATCACTGTCCCTCCAACCTGTGGTGAGTTCTCAGTTTTCCTCTTCGTTTTCCTCCAGTCCCTTCTTTGCTATTAAATTCTCTTCACTTGACTACAACCTGGGTCTACCTTCTTTCTTGGCCACTTGTCTCAATCTCCTTTTCAATTTCCTTCCTTTTTCCTCACTTCTATGCACTGTGTTCCCAGAGCCAGGTTCTTGGATCTCATCTTTTCAGTGATCTGATTCAAGCTGACAACCATAAATGTGAATCTCTAGCCTGCATCTTTCCCCTGAATGATGACTCTGGATCTAGATATTTATGCACACGCATACCTATTTATTTCCATTTTAGTGTAAAAGGCACATTGTGTAGAATATGTATTAAAATAATATGTTGTTGCTGACAAAAATGCCCCCCTTACAGCTCCCCTGCCTTAGTAAGCATTAGCTTTAGTCTTCAGTTGCTCATTCTAAAACATTGGCTCATTTTTACTCAGAAAATTATATTGGTTGATCTGTTGTAACCAACACATATAATGCCACCAGTGACCAACATCTGCAACTACTACCTAGCATGGTTCTTGATCTTATGCCTGGATTATCTTTCTAACTTCCTGACTGATTTTCTTGATATTCTTTGTCCCCTTGAGACTATTTCTTTCATAGCAGGGAGAGATTTTTAAAGTCTTTTTATCTGGTCTCATTTTCCAGATGCTTCTCATCTTGATCAATGTAAAAACCACCCATCCAGATGACTCTCTGGGTCCTCCATAAGACTGGCCACATTGCATACCTACAGAGGAACACTAATAACACAGAATCCAATGTGAATGTACTTCCAGTTGTGCAACAGAGAATCCTACCTTGTGTAATCTGACCCTTATTATCTTTCAGATTTCTCCTACCCTGTTCCCTCTTGCTCTCTAGGCTCAGCTACTCTGGCCCCATTACAGTTTCTTGAGGATGCCACGTCTACTTTGTACCTGCTGCTCTTATGGAACTCTCTCAGTTCTTTTATCAGTGGGAGGCATCTGTCTAGAGGATTGAAGCATGGGGTGTGTTAGGAAGATTGGCCAAAGACCAGGTCTGGAAGAGAACAATACAAATGATCACTACTTTTAAGACTCCGGATACTTTATCTTTTGATAGCTGGACACTATCAGCTTTCTTCACCACATTTGCTTGGTACAATTGATATAGAGATTGCATAAGAGCTGTAAGAACCCCCAATAAAATAATTTATTTTTTAAAAAGACAAAAAAAATCTGATAGAGATAAGGGCATGGGAGGAATGCCGATGGCGTGGTGGATTAGACATTGGGCTGCTAACCTCCAGTTCAGCAGTTCATCCCTACTGGCCTGTTTCATGCAAGAAAGATGAAGATATTTGAGCCCATAAAGAACTACAGTCTTGGGACCACTCAAATACAAGGTTGATAAGAGTCAGAATCTCTCAATGGTAGTTCACTTGGAGGTTTTTTTAAGGGCATAGAAAATTCTCTAGTAGTTGATGTTATTTCCTTACCATTGAGTCTTAAAATGTTTTAAAATCATGTAACGTCTCCAACAGCTGCCTTTGATCCTGGGACCAGGAAGCACACTCCACTTGGGCATTTCCACTGTTTTTCTGTGAGAACCACAGTCTTGTTTTGGCCTGGCCATGCCACAAGCCTCGCATAAAGGAACAGTGCCAAATAAAATAGAGTTCATGTTGAGTCTAAACACTACCTGTTCTCTTTGGGCGTGGTGATCCTTGTTTATAGGTCATTTGAAATTAGTTTTCGATTTGATGCCAAATACTGCTTTGCTTGAAGCGGCACCATGATTCCTAACATAGAAATGGGGAGGATTTCTTTCCTGGTCTGCGTTCATTCCTTTCTCTTATTGAGAGGCTGATAACCCAGAAACCCAAGGTCACACACTGGTCTCCTTGTGCTCCTTACAGAATATTAATTTGTTCAGCAGCCAGAGGTCAAGAGCATCTACTTTTTTTCCCTCCCATGTGATGCCTCACCATCAAAAATTTGCATCAGCATCTTTACAGATGACAATAAAACTATTTTTTTAAAAGGAACTTGAGCAACAAAAAGATTGTGTCTTCCCCCTCCAAATATACAAGGGCCATAAATATGTAGCTCTAAATAAGGATTTCAGTTAATAATTTGTTCTTGGTTGCCCCAGTGATGGGTTTTACTGGGGAAGCTAATGTTTGTGCCTGCTAAGTGCCGTCATGCCAGTTCTGACTCACAGAGGCAACAGAATGAAGCACTGCCCAGACCTGTGCCATCCCCAAGCATGATTGTTCTTCTGTGTGAACATTGATGCAGCCACTGTGCCCATCCATCTTCTCCCAGGTTTTCCTCTTTTTCGCTGTCCCTCAACTTTAGCAAGCATGATATCCTTCATCAGGGTCTGGTCTCTTCTGACAATGTATCTCAAGTAAGAGGAAAGCTCACCATCTTACATCTAAGGAGCATGAGGACAGTACTTCTTTCAAGACAGATTTACTTTTTGTTGTTGTTGGTGGCAATCCATGATACTTTTAAGATTCCACAATTCAAATGCATCAACTCCACTTTGATCTTCTTTATTCAACATCAGAGTTTCATATGCAGAAGAGGCTGCTGAACCTCACTTCAGTCAGGTGCACCTGAATCCTCAAAGTAATAGCCTTGATCTTCTGTGCAGCTTTCACATGCATGTGAGGGAAGTTAATAGGCTACTCTGTCTGGATAAATAAAAAGTAAGTGTCCAGTCATTAGTCCACAGCCACACCTCTCCTTCATCCATAGCTTAGTCTCCTTTTGGTTCTTAGCCTTTCAGCCACAGAGTTCCTTGATTTCTCCTCCATGGACCCAGGCACCTGCCAGGCACTACCTTTCAGCTCCATATTCTTGGTCCTGCTGTTCCCGATCTGTCCTGTAATCTCTGTGCCACAGTCTTGGTTCCTCTTGTCTAGCCTCTGCCACTTAAGACAGAGATCTGAAATGAGATCTTTTATGTTTTGTTTGTCTCTGTATTACTTTTTTGTTTTCTTTTTAATCATTTTATTAGAGGCTCCTACAATTCTTATCACAATCCATCCATCCATCCATTGTATGCAAAGCACATTTATATATTTGTTGCCATGATCATTCTCAAAACATTTTCTTTCTACTTAAGCCCTTGGTATGAGCTCCTCATATTTTTCCTCCCTTCTTGCTTCCCGCTCCCTCATAAAGCCTTGGAAATTTGTAAATTATTATTTTGCCCTATCATTTACTGTCCGATGTTTCCCTTCAATCAATTCCCTGTTTTCTGTACCCCAGGGAGGAGGATAAATGTAGATCCTTGTAATCAGTTCCCCCTTTCTACTCCACCTTCCCTCCACCCTCCAGTATTGCCATTCTCACCACTGGTCCTGAAAGGATCATCTGTCCTGGATTCCATGTTTCTGGTTCCTATCTGTACCAGTGTACATCCTCTGGTCTAGCTGGATTTGTAAAGTAGAATTGGGAGCATGATAGCGGGGGGGGGGGGGGGGGGG